>JAHPZR010016339.1:0-30854 GCA_019787425.1 Platygyra sinensis | reverse complement strand
TGTTGATGACTGACTTTTCGACAACCTGAGTGGAAGTCATCTTCAGAGTCAAGTGAGTAGTGTTTGTCAGTCAGTGATGCTATAAGTTTGGTCTGTTGAAAGTGATTGGTCAGTTTAGTTATGATATAATTGGCTAAATGACTTGTGTTAAGTTTGTCATCAGTCATTGGTCAGTTTTGATCATGCCCAAGACTGGCTACCAAATCAGTGACAACAGATGATTATCACAATTGATTTGATTAATGTACAAAACAAATCATAAATCATACATCATACATGTAAGTTGTTATGCATAACTATACCATAACTCTGTAGTTAAGCCTGTGCCGCACATACTGAGTCCCTCCAAAGCCTGCCTCAGTCCAGTCCCTCTATGTGTAACACTCCTCCATACATCCAGAGCATGCCAGAGAGTTGGTGACAAGTCATGAATGCTACTGGCTGCTGCTAGGCTGCTGTGGACTGGACTGAGTGGGACCTCTTCATTGAAAGGCTACAAACAGAGACAGATATCATTAGAGCGGAGTGTTGAGTGTTGAAAAGCAAGTGGTTGTGCAGTTACTAGACTCCACAACTGGCTTAAAAAAACTCACACCAATTTTTCATCCAATCAAAAGCAAAACATAAACCAATCTTAAGGACGTTCACACTAATTGTTTCTGTGCATCCTTACTGCGCATGCAAATCCACATGCCAAGTCATGCATCGAGTGTGCGCTAAGTACTAAAATGAACATTAATAGGGCAGATGGCCATTGCAAGAGCTTTGATTGGATTTAACGATCTTGAACGTTCGGTGACCCCTACTTTTTTTTCAGAAACAGATATACATGTAATTTACCATTATCTGCACGTTGTCCAAAAAGGAACAAAAAATCAATGTGGGAAGTTAAAAAATTTCAATATTTCTGTCCACAGGACATGGAATCCTGCCGTCTTGCGGCCTCAAGGTGCGTGAAACTATGGTCGCTAAATGCAAACTTGTTCTTGGAACCTCACAAGTTGACTAAATTCGTTTTATAGATCCATTAAACCCATATTTGGCAGAGAACATTTCCATTCAAAGCTCTAATGGCAATATTTTGAGACTTGCAGCAACTATGGTCTTCTTCGCTAACGAAGCCTGATTTACTCAGATTTAGGTGTTCTTCCGGGCATGTCCTCTCCAAAACGAAGTCGGTGACCCCCCATTTTTTTAACATTTCTGACATCGCTAACTCATCATCTTTCAATGGTAAAATTTTCAGAAAAAAATCAATGTTAGAAAAATTTCGCACGAACGCCCTTAATTCATTCACATTTTCCTTGTGCTTCAGCTTCAGCTGCATGCAATTTCTTCAAGTTTTGATTACTGTAGCTCATTGTATTGTCAATGTCCCTTATGATTGGCTACAGAGCGATTACTTTGTTCTACGACACTCAAATGAAAACCGCTCTTATAAACTACTATGGTTTATTTAGTGACTGAAGACGGTGCCCTTCTTGTGATTGGCCATTATTAATTGCGTAATACACATGCTCTGTGCAGACTGTGATTGTACAGTTCCAGAAAATATCCATACAATCCTTCTAATAAAAGGGATTGGAATTTCCTGGGGAATGGGTTTCTGTAAGACTAAAAAATTTAAAGAAGGGTACAATGCTTAATTGGAATTTCAAATCTCTTCTGAAGTTAGAGGAGGTATGAGTATTCTCTAAGCAATTCTGTTTTATTGGAGTTTGAGAGTAGAAAATGTTTCATAACTGCTTGTGTACAAATAGGCCTTTTGCAACAAACAATCACATGGTATAAAATCTGCCATGCTGGAGGGCAAGCTCATTATTATTCCTGCACTGGGACATCAAAAGGAAAGCCAGTCAAGCTTGATTGATTGAAGTCTCTTTGTTTTAATGTCCCAGTGCGGGAATAACAATGAGCTTGCCCTCCAGCATGGCGGATTTTGTACCATGTGATCATTTGTTGCAAAAGGCCTATTTACATCATAAAGCATATGCAATCACATTCACTAATTGTTGAATACCTTTCAAATATCTGTCTTTTATCTTTTATATCAGTTTTTAAAAATATACATAAACTTGGCTTAATTATTGCTAATTGTCTGCATGAAAATTCAGAAATTTAAATAGGGATTGAATTATGTAGGATAATTTATTCACTCATACCAGGTCGCCACTTCCTTGTTCCTCTTCCTCCTCTTCCTCGAGTAACAGTGGTAACCCCAACCTCCCTCCTTCAGTAGCTTCCACAACAGTTGCCTCTGTGACTGGTTTCTCGTGGTTCACGGGCTCTGACTTGTGGACTGTGGCTGGTTCAGGTAGCGGTTCTATGATTGAAGATTCTTCTTGGTTTGGCTCACCACAACCAGAGCAAATAAGCTGGCCCTGGAGCAAACAAGGAAGGGGTTAAATAGAGACAAAGTTGGTTTTTCATATTATTTTTTCTTTGCTGGCATATGTACATCCTCTTTTTTTACTGGTTATACCAATCAATCGCTCACCACTTCTTTGATGTATCTCACAGCCAACAGAACTCCTGGAAATGATTTGTAACCCTCTTCTTGTTCATCTGGAAGTCCTATAAGTCCACAACATTGACATCAAGATCAATTCACTCTTATACTCCTTAAAAACTTATATCAATATCTTCTATGGTCTTTTCATACCAATTTTGCAATGTGTGGTTGCCCAAAATATCAATACCCCACCCCCCCCCCCCCAACCAACCAAGGAGATTGGAAATTCCTAGGGGTTGGAATGTTCAAGACCACCAAAAAAAAAATTGTACAAAGCTTAACTGGAATTTCCAGAGAGATGGGTAGGGGGGTCTGAGAAAAGATTCCTTTCATAGGGAAAGTGTGGACATTTTATGGAACTTCACAATAATGATTTGCTGCCATCATAGGTCTCGTGCAATACATGCATGAGTCTGCATAGCTATCTGGTGACTACAGCTACAAATGCTTTGTACGTATTGCATGCCTGTTATTGGCTTACAAAAAGTGAAGCTCTCTGTATGCATATCTGGCCTATGTTGATAGCCAATTTATTCTCCTACGGAGAATGTTGTCTTTGGCCTCTTATATGATCGTATGTTTTAATTCACATAACCTGTAAACTGGACTTGGTTACAAAAATGTGAGGAGAAGCTGTAACACAACCATCACTAGTGTTGGTGGTTAAAGTGTTGACAAGCCCTGTTCTCCTAATTACATCACAATACACTTGACCTTTCCCCAATGCAGTGTACCTTTAGGAGAAAAATTGGTCACTGTTATACCAGGCATTATTATCCATCCACACTTTGCAGAGTACAAAGAACGCTAATAAGACGAGTACAAATATCATGTGGTATTTGTACCCAAGAGGACCGGTTAGACAGGTTTCCTGCCGTTGACCAATCAGTTAGCTCGATTTCCCTTGCCAGTTCCGTTCCGCTTCACATACTTCTATCACGCATTCCTGTAAATAAATATCCACGAAATTCGCTTGTACAAACATACCATTTTAGCGTGTTGGATAATAAACCTCTTATTAGACGTTTTGTTGTGTAGCCCTAAGGGCTCACCAAAATACGGCACAACTTGTCAAAATACTCAGAGATACTACACAACAAAACGTCTAATAAGATATATGTATTAAGGAACAAAAAATCAAGGACATAAGGACAAAATTACCTGACAGATACTGTACCAGTGAGCGCTTTTCATCTTGATATCCCTATACAGAGTATATATTAAGGTGGTAATGTGTTTTTGTTAAAATTATTTGGAAATTAAAATGGGGAGCACTGAAAAGATTTCAAGCCTAGTAAAAAAAGCTTTGTACAGTCATTACATTCAGTGTAAGTATTTTTGTCTTAAAATGACATTTTAGCAACAATTCTTCACTTTGGGATTGTCTAAAGGAAAGCTGAACATGTTTCAGTATTAAAAAAATCATTTGATTTCTTGGAACTTTTCCATGATGTGTTCACAGAAGACTAAAGGTCGGCACACAAGAGGGTATCGGTCCCTGTAGCAAGTCGTGGAGACAAATCCCATCATGTGAACTGGCCATTTTTGCCTCAAAATCTAGTTGTAGGGACTAAACTAGTCCCACAAATTCAAACCAGTTTGAAATTTTTGGGATAAGTCCCTGTGACTTGTTCCTCAACATGCTTTAACTGTTCATGGGACAAGTCCCTGCGACCAGTCCCTTTGTGCTAACTCTTCAGGGGATTAGCTGTAGGGACTAGTCACAGGGACGAGTCTTCCCATGTGTGCCGACCCTAAAACAGCACATGTACCTTAAGGTCTTGTGTCATATTGTGGTAATACAATCTTGAAAACGCCAGGTGACCCATCTGAAACAACAGAAGAAAATAACTAGTGACAAAGTTAAATATTTTTAGGCTTGAGAACTCCATATGATAAAATTACTGCTGGAGAACACACCTTGATGAGTTTAAGTTCTGCCGTTCTGAGGCAGGTTTGATTCATTCCACACTTTCTAACCCAGTGAAGACAGCTCTTCGCAAGATAAAACAAACTGTAAAACAAAAAAAAAAAATAAGAGTCATGCTACTGAAGCAATAGCAAAGATACTTTAAACCCCTTTCTAACTAACACAGCAGTGAAATATGGTAATATGCAGTTTTTTGCTACAGTAGGATTCAATACATTTAAAGTTTATTTTGACTTGATTATATCACTTACACATGACAGGTTACTGGATTGCTATATCAGCCTACATGAAGCAACACAACCATGATGCAATGAGTGAGGAGGGCTAAATACATGCAGGTGTAGCCTTTTACATACATTGCCGTCATATGATACAAACAATATTTTGCAGGAAGATGACCCAAATATTCAAGTTATTGCATACCTGGGAAGTTGATCAATGGAAGGAGGAGCATGTCCAAGAGACGTGATCAGCAATTCAAGAGATGCTGAAATTTTAACAAAATAATGTAAGATCTGAGGTTCTTAACTAGAGGACCCTCACTGTATTTAAATCTCATCTCTGACCTTCTTGTACTTGTCTATGTGTACACTGAGCCAGCAATCCCAGCTCAGTCCATGACTTTGCCAGATCAACATGGTCCCCTTTACCACCTGCCAGAATACCAGCTCTTCTCTACCAAAAAAAAAATTGTCAAAATTTTAAAAAGCTTGAGTTGATTAAGAGCCATCCTGTCTCACATAGATGGGACAATCAGAGCTCTGTTTTCCATAGCTACCATTATATTTAAAGGAAGGATTCATGGTTTTTGCGCTTGAACAAGAAAGGCTGTGAGTGTCAGCTGCAGGCGAGTGTTTCCACAGCTTTCTGGAGTTCTCCCAAACTTCCACGAGTTTTTCTATAACTTGATAGAAACATGTAGAGCATGTTTTCTATTTCTTTTAGAAAACAACGCAATCACAAAAAGGAAAACAACTTGTGAACTTTGATTATCAAAATGTAAATTCTCTTTGCTTGCGCCATCATCACGTCAACAGCTTGTGCCAGTTCTGTGTCTGCATCGAGTTATAGAAACATGATTTTTAACCAATCAGTGCACATATTTATTTTAGGGCTGTTTTCTAAGCCAGTTTAATTGTTACAAGTTTACATATATACAAATTATTTTGGTATTCAGTCAAGTGATTTGATCAAACATAACAAATACCTTTGCTCTGGAGATCATTTTAAAGGCAAAGCCCTCAAGTTCTTCTCTATCCTCTTCATTGCTATCATTGAACTGGAAACAATAATAATAATACATCTTAAGTACTGGCAGCTCTACTGTGGATGTTTATAATCTGTTTCATGGTAAATAGAGATATACATGTCCCAAGCTAAGGAAAAACTGGTAATCCGGAAAATCACTAATTTTACCCTCTTGACCCCAAAAAATAATGTTGTCAAAAGAAGGGCCCTTGAAACTTCCACAGAAAAACCCCAAAATTGGCCAGAATAGTTTGATGCCTTTGTTTGTATTCTGGAGATTTGATGACCTGTACAGAAGGCTGGGAGATTTACAGTCAACATTACGGAGACTTAGCATAGACATGTAAGGCCTGTTTACATGTACATGGAGGGAGGGTTCCCGGGCTAACCGGGCTAGAAGGGTTGACACATAGCCGGGGCTTTACATGCAACTCCCCTAACTGGGACACTGAGTGGGCTGCATGAGTTATCTTTTGAGTGGCCACTAAGCACAACAAAGAAAATGGCCAACCCAAAAAACTTTTTTCATCTTATTTCAGGTTCCTGCACAGGCACGGGCTTATTCTCTGCCCGAGACTCATATATTACATTGACCTCTTAAGATTGACTGTTATTCTGTTCGGCAGATAACACTGGCTAATGGTAAATACAAAAAAATTCACCTCGCGACGCCATGTTTTTGTGGCTTATCTCACCTCGGTTAGCTGGGACAGCTTGGCACGAACTTTTTACATGGTAAAAACCTACCCTGTCTAGCATGTAAATGCTTCAATGTGTTATTTAAAGAAATGTGCGAGAACTTAGCCCTCCCAGAGTACAGTGGAACCTCGATTTAATGAACCTCTATTTAATGAAGTCCTCGATGTAACGAACGATAATCTACGTCCCGGCCAAAATTACAGTAAAATGTATGGAATAGAACCTCGATATAACAAATTCCTCGATATAACGAACATAATCCGGAAGCCCAAACATAAAATATACCTCGATATAACGAATTACAATGTCAACACGCGACAGAAGATAAACGCTGAACACATCAACAGTCAGCAAATCCTTTAATCCATACGGTAAAGAGACAGCAACCTTTCAGTCAACAGCTTATTAGTTGTTATAGAAGTCACAGAAGTCACCTGTGTTACAAATCAATCATTAACTATGACCTCGATATTATGACCATTTTTGTCCTTTTCCCTCAAATTCGTTATATCAAGGTTTTCGATATAATGAACCCTCCATTTAATGAACAAATTTGGCCGGTCCCCAGCGACTTCGTTAAATCGAGGTTCCACTGTAGTGCGGTTAGCCAGGTAGCCTGGTTAGTCAGGGCACCCTCCTTCCATGTAAACAGGCCTTAAGTCAAATTCTCCCACACTCCAAAAATTACCCCTTCTGCTTCAGTACTTGCGTGACTTACAATGTATACATCTTTCAATTCCTTTGTTTATTACTAATACATAATTTCTTGACTTACTGCAGATCAGTTGGAAAGGGCTCCTGTGAATTTAATATACTATAAATGAGGGAGTCACTTTTAACTGGCTTACCTTGGCAATAAAATCCTCAGTAACTTCACAGGGTCCTCGTCTAATTAACGACAAAATAATGAAGATAATTATAAAAGAGCTTAAAATGGCACCACAAAAATGGCTGTTGTTCGTATATGATCATCAACGTAAGAAAAGTAAAAGGGATCTATACCCAGTCTCTTGATTTAGGTTTAGACGCAAAGACAATGTACAATAACAGTCCAGAAACAGAAATAAATCATGACGGATCGGGGAAATTAAAAGCCGAGCTTCTTCAGTACAACCGCTTTCTATGTAGCCCTGTTTAATGTAGTCTTTCCTGATTTGCTCACCTTGTTCTAGAAAATGTACGTGGAGGTTCAGTGGCTAGAGATTTCCGAGCAAGTCTATCCTCCAAAGCCAGGCGTTGAGTGTGTGATATGATCCCGAACTTGTGAACAACTGGTACACGTTCCACTGGCATTTTTCCACGAAAGAAGTGACTTTTCTCCTGTAAAATGTCTCTCCAACGATTCTTTTTACTCCAGTGCACAGCAATTAGCTTTTAAATATCTATTTTCGTTCACATTGTTGACTTTATTAAAAGGTAGAAACTTTGCTCTTGTGAAATGTCAATACTCTTAGATCGCCATATTGCTTTTTTGCCATTGCCCTAGCAACAGGTACGTTCCGTATCCGCGCCCGCGATGCTTACTAATCCTGGGACGTTCCCAGTCCCTTATTAGCTCCTGCTCGGACCCTCAACAAGCTTGGGCATTGCACTGGATATATCGATGGCCTCATCCTTAGAGAGGTCTGGAGACCCAGGGGCAGTTGGTGGGGGCGGTAAAAAAGTCTAAACGGACGAGAAAAAATTCGGGCGAAGAAAAGTCAAGAACGAGAAGAAGAGCCTCGGGGACAAGGTCTAAACGAACCAGTTCCAAACGGTCGAGGTAGTTCTGGCTTCTGATTGGTCCCAGAAAACGAAAACCTTTGTTTTTTTTCTGCCCAATCACAGAGCAGCAAGACAAGGAGTCGTTTCTCGTCTTCTTACACGATAGATACATCCAGGTCATTTGCTCACCATATGTTTATTCGAGGAGGAAAGTTCCAATCACAGCACAAAATGTAGGGGAGATGAGATCGTGCGGCATATCCGCAAGAAACTCGTCGCAAATACGCTGGACCTTTCGCATGTATCGTAATAGTAGCGTATATAACAGACTGAGAATCCTTGTACACTCTCCGATGTCGAGAAATTTTTCGGCGTTTCGGAATAAGTATTTCTTGGGCGAAATGGATTTCTTTCCAATATTTCTTACATCACTTGCTGTGACTGAAACTTTTGCGATCCTGAGTAATCTTTCATCGCAATGACTAGCCAGGCATGCCAAACTCTCGCAATTTTGTTTCGAGAGGGATATTAAAATCTGTCCATGCAACATGGCTTACAATTGTTAATCAGGGCTCATACCGATCCTGGAAAACCTGGAAAGTCCTGGAATTTTATTGTGGCATTTTCCAGGACACGAAAGTCCTGGACCAAGGCTACTGGTCCTGGAAAGTTATGGAGATGTGTTATACTCAAGGCAACAATATGATATGTATGGCAGACAGCAAGGAGAATAGATATTGAGATCTTGGATGTGAAAGAGTTAAAATCATGTTTATACCTGGAAAAGTCCTCGAAATTGGTTTCTGAAAAAGGGTAGAATTTGTATTTCGTCACGTAAAATTCCTGCTGCAATTCGTTCAAGTGTACACATCTTCCTCAGCATAAATGATTGAAACCTGAGCAAATACAGATTGTCGTGTATGGAGCTTCATTTCTCTTTTATAGCGGGATTATCCTTGTGGCTTTCCTAAATAAACAAATAAGTAAGTACTTGTTAATTAATTAGGCTTTATTTCAACAACAACAACAACAACAACAACAACAAAAATATATATATTTACTTGAAATTAAAGTGTGTTGAAATGGGAAAGAATCCTCAAAAAGCGCCTCTAAGATCAAGACATCGAACAAAAAAAGTTTGATCAATATCAGTATCTGGGCAACTGCGCACCTACCCCTCCCCTAACCCAACATGTTCTAATAAGTTAATAAGTTAGTGTTGCTGTTGGGTTAGTGGGGGGGGGGGGGGGGGGTAGGTGCGCAGTTGCCCAGATACTGAATATTGATCCAAAAAGTTCTGCAGTAGCGACAACGTAGAAGATTTTTTGACAGATCACCTCATCACAGGGCCGTAGCCAGAAAAAAAATTTTGACTGAGGCAATGTCTATGAATAACTTATGACTGAGGCAATCAGTCCATGGTTGAGTTCTCTTCCTAGGTATTAGGTACTATAAACGACAAAAGCCAAAGAAATGACCGAGGCAAGTGCCTCGGTTGGCCTGTTACTAGCTACGGCGCTGCATCACAAGACTCTTTAAGGTGATTCCCCAGAAATAAAAGTTGTTGAACAATTCTTTTAAAAATTTCCGCTCAATGTTTCTTACCAAGCACTGTTTCAAAAAATACTGTGCCAATAACAAAAGATACGTCACCGTGCTTGCTTAAGATATATGATGGGCCAATCTTCATTTATGCTTCATCACCTGCGTTATTTCATCAGTTGACTTTACATCTCGCGGTAGCTGGATGCAAAGATTTTTAAGGAAACACTTAAAAAGTTCATATGTAGAAAAATTTTCTAACATATGGAACAACGTAACATAAAACTTATGGAACAATCACACAATTTCCCTGCTAGCAGAGGCTCTTTTCCTGGTGTTCGCTAACACTGAGTCTGTAAACAGGTCTGTTGTAGGCGTCGTTTATCTGCCTCTAAGACGGTTGGAGCTTGAAGTAATTAGAGCCGGTATGGTTCATTGAGTGGACTTGATTTTAGTGTCGAAAAGTTAAGTTTACGGGTTCACATTACCACACTACACTGTTTCGTCAGGTTCATCTTATCAGAAGCAGATGTAAAACTAACACCAGTTGTGACTCTTTCGCATACGTTTTTCTGCACTTTGAGTCAGCTACATGTAACCACCGCGAGTTTTGATTGGCTCGCTGCAGCGCTGTAGCTAGTAACTGGCAGACAGTCTGTTGCTTTTATGTGTTTGTTTTCTTCATAGTCATAATAAACACCCTGAATAGCTAGGAAGAGGATTAAACGGTGGACATTACCTCAGTCATAATGTTTCTCTGGTTACGGGCCTGCACTGTTGTGTCATTTGTGACTTGCTAGAGTGTTTATAGTAGCCTAGATTTAGAACGGGTTTTGATTTCGGTACAGTAGCCCAACGGCACTTTTGATATTTGATTATCAGGTGCCTGCGGGTGCGGTAAATATTTCATTCCTTTTTTATTTTCCTCTAGAATTTGACACAACAGAATCCTGCAAAAGTGCTAGAGTGTTTACCTTGGTCTTAAGTTACGACTCTCGATATAACCTGCGATCAATCGAAAACCACCCTATGAACTAATTATACTGTTTATAGTAGCCTAGATTTAGAACGGGTTTTGATTTCAGTATACACTCCATGAAAGAACACAACGGTACTTTTGATATTTGATTATGAATGTTTCTGTGGGTACAGTCAGTTATTCATTTCTTCTTTATTTTCAATCTTGCTTCTGTAATTCGACACAACAGGATCTTACAAAAGAGGTTTTGTCAAATTAGAAAATTTTCAACTTTTTTCCATACGCTGGGAATTTTCAAACATAGCCACGCCAGGCGTGCAAGAGTTATTTTTTTACTTAAAAGGTTATGAAAATGGGAGCATTTAAGCGACTCTTTACAGTGATAACTTAGTTAGTTTGACAAGTTTTTCGGCTACAATGTACAGCAAGAAAAAAACTGAGAATATGATGTACATACGATCTTATATCGCTAAGATAAGTTGTCATTTTAAGTTGTCGCAAGAGGGTATGGATAAAATATAGGCACGCTAAGCGTGTAGGAGTTTCTTGTTGGAATAAATGAGCTGGAGGAAGGGGGGGGGGGGGGAAGAGTGGGAG
Source organism: Platygyra sinensis (assembly GCA_019787425.1). Classification (NCBI taxonomy): domain Eukaryota; kingdom Metazoa; phylum Cnidaria; class Anthozoa; order Scleractinia; family Merulinidae; genus Platygyra; species Platygyra sinensis. Next base: position 19,643 of record JAHPZR010016339.1, on the reverse strand, counting down.
ACTGTTTTTCTTAAGATTTTTGAGTTGTTGCGCAAAAAAGGGCTGTGAATTTTAATTTTTGTAGAGGGGCAAGCCATATATGTGTATTGTGTGCTTACATAATGAAACATGGAGTATTGACAGATGAAGATTTCATACCTATATTATTTTTGTAGATGGAATAACAGAAATATAGTACATGTAGGTCAAAACTGTTTTAAGTAAGGTATGGGTTAGAGACGACAAGAAAGATCGGAGATCTTATAACCCCGCTTTTAAAAATTAGCTGTTTTCTCGGCACTACAGTCGCAACGCAATGCACATTCCAGAGACCCCCTCGATTATTCATTTGTTACTGTAGACACCATATCACTTGATCAACACAAACTATATTATTGCATCATCGTTCATCTCTATGATGACGTCATGGTTAATAATCACCCGAACATCTACCTTCACGTTTCTTATCTGCAAGCAGTCCTTGTTGATTCACTGATGACTATAGCCACGCAATCAACTGATCAATCTGTAGCACAACAACTGACGACTAGACACGAACTGTTTAAGCCTCTTATTGCACCATCACATTGACCCGTCCCTAACATACCCGATGCGCCGACTAAGAAGAATTTTTTTCACAAAAAAATAACTCAAAAATAGCAAGAGTCTTTTTGTAATCTGTACCTTTAATTTGTTAAACTAACTGCTGTTGTGTAAGTTTGTTTTTTAATAGGTGTGTTCTTGTATTTGGCTTGCCCCGCCTCGATTAGCTTAGCTATTTGCGGGGTAGGCCATCCATTAACTATTATTATTTGGTTTAATAAAGTTGTTGTTGTTGTTGTAAGAAAGAGAAATAAGCCCTCTGGGCTGGGTTGTTTGAAAGCCGGTTGAAGTTAACCCAGGGTTAAATGTTAACTTAAGCACTACGTTTTCTTATTTAAAAATGTTTTTCGCCTCTAACGTTTGGTGTAGTTTGAGATTACTACAGGTCAAAACTGAAGCCTAAACAATATAAACAGAACACCTCACCAAAAAGTTACAAAACTGAAATAAAAATTCTCGCTAACCCTGGGTTAGCTTAATCGGGCTTTGAACAACCCGGTCCTGACTCGTTTAAGCCTGATTTACTGATTAATTTGTAGTTTAACTTGGTGCCACGCAGTCTTCAAAGAACATTACTTTGAACAGTTTTCATACTTTTTTTTTATCTTCAACAAGAAGATCTCGGACTGAAACGAATATCATAAAATGTCCTTGAATTAACCATATCAAACCTCTGCTGCAGACACCTAAAAGCTGTCCAAACAGGTTAACTTCTTTTTTGTTTAATCAGTCCTGGGAACAAGAGGCCATAACTGAATTTACTCCCATGTGAAAATTGTTAAGTTACCATTTGTAACTAAAAATAGCAATATTTCGATTTCTTTGTTCAAACATTTCATGGGAACAAGTGGTGACGATTCGTCAGCTCTAATTGAATTTACTCTCTTGTGAAAAACAGAAGTGTCAAGTTGCCATTTCTAACTAAAAATAGCAAACATCTCGGGGAAACAAGTGCTCACAAATCATCACCTCTAATTGAATTTACTCCCTTGTGAAAAACAAGGGTGTCAAATTACCCTTTGTAACTAAAAATAAAGATATCTCGTTACATTTGCATACAAGAACAAAACAATTGTCACTTCCACTTATTTTGTAAACGTTAAAACTGTTTCAAATCTAAATAGTCTCGTCTCCTCTAAAATATGTCCTTTGAACTAGAAGTGACGATTCGTGACCTCTTATTGAATTTACTCGTTGTGAAAAACAAAAGTATCAAGTTACCCTTTGTAACCTGAAATAAAGTATCTCTTCCCATTTGTTTACTTCTGACTCATGAACTACTTCAAAACGCAAGGCTCACCTCGTTCATAACTAGCCAACATTACACTGAAACTACCCGATGTATATTATGTAACTGTCACAATCCCCTCTGAACCGGACTAAAAATCACAAACTGGCAACATACACGTCAGTCTTTATTATTGAATCACCAAAGTCCTTGCACTTAATACAATCAAAGAACTCCCAGACTTCATTCACCTCACTTAAGTTATCTTAAACAAGAAATTTTCTTTTTCTTCTGCTACAATTCGTCATGCTGGCTATTAATGTGATAAAGTGAAAACCCTGATAACATGGACGAGAAAAGATTAAGTTTCATTTATAACATATCTTCTCATCCCAGTAGTAAACAAGAACATTATGAATGTAATATTAATCGTTGTCTCTTCGTTTTTCTCGTTGAAACTTATCATTGAAACTGATCAATGGATGCTGAAATTAACGACTCGCTCTCGACTCTGCAGCAATATTTAGGTTTCACTACATCACGCAAACGATTCGAACCTGGTCACAACCTCTTCACATTCCCTCTACTGCATTCCGCCCCCTTAAATACAATTGTTCCTAACATAGAAACCACATCAACATTAGTAGTAGAGCGGCTAACACTCATTTTTAAAATTCAAAACCTTACGTAATGGAAAAAGCTCACCCTTCATCGCATTCTCGCAGTTATACATGATCCCCAACACTAGGTTTCTTTGACTGATTGTCCAATTGCTAATGACTATCAAACCTGCCCACAAAATCCTCAGCCTAACCCACAGAAAATGTCGACGTAAACCCAATAAATGAATACTTCCTCCTCTTTTACAGAAGAATAAATATGGCTGTTCTCTACTGTTTTGGGATCAAATCTTCTCACACATCATTTACCTTTACAAGAAGAAATTTGATTGGTGTTTAATAGTAGATCGAATCTGATTGGTGTGACATACATACATCTCTCACTGATCCACTGATCCACTCACTGAACCACCCGTCCATAACATACCCGACGCGCCGACTATGAGGTATTTTTTTTAGAAAAAATAGCTCAAAAATGTGAGTTGTTGCCGTCTTGCTTGACACAATTTCCAAAAATATGGTAACTCAGACGCATGTAAGGAACGAAAACCATGTGTAAAATGAATAAATGACAATACCTTACCTTGCGATCTCTGATTTTTGAAGTGAAAAGCATTGGGAGCGAGCTCGCGTTTATGCGCGTCCTAAAACTGGGACTGGGAAATGCGAGGGCTGTTTCCGCTTTCGTCACAGTATGCAAATTTGGAAGGTCACTCATAAGGCGGGAAAATCTATGTGCTAACTTCCAAGTTTTCGTACATGTGGCTGTTTCTGGGAACACCAACATCACAACTGCCTTAAAGTGCCTATGAAACGAAATTTTTTTTCACAGAAATATAGACATTTGGGTGCCAAAAATCAGAAAATACAGGAAAAATTTGCTAGAAAAGTGTTAAAAAGAAATCGTAGGGCCTTGAAAATCCCAAATTTGCCCTAAATGAAGGAGACATGTTTTGGGAACCTGGGTACGAGTTATTCTGAGTTGTGACGTCACAGGGTTTGCACGAAGACCACAAAGGTCTTCATGCTCTTTGTTTACAAGGTGTTTTGAACCTTCAAAAATATGGCAGAAAACGATTCCAACTCCGCTAGTTCATCGTCTGAAGATCAGCAACAAAACGAAGATTCAGGAATCGATGAAGTCGGGGTAAGGATACGTTCTGCTCTCCCATATCAAGATGAACCAGTTGCACCCTCGTTGCTCGGACGAAGACAAAATGGACTCGCACGATGAAGACGACGAAACGGCATTTCTCCGGCAACTTTGGAGGCCTGATTTGAGATCGTGTTTCTGTTGATACTTGGTAAGTTTATAAGGTTAATTTTAGAGTAAGATTTCCTTTTTTAATCGTATCTATAACAAAATTCTCGAACGTGATTGGTTCTCCGCGCGCCTATTTGTCACGTAATCGGCACGCGATCACGTGGGTGTCCAATTACAGGTGTCCGATTTGAACTTTTTGTAATCGGACACCTGTAATTGGATACCCACGTGATTTTCACGCCAATTACACGCGCATTGATGGCTTCCTTAGCAATGTTTTCCACAGTTTTCAAAACTTAGGAAAAGCGCTACAGACGTTTTTGCTCAAAAAAAGTTCTGAAAAGACATTTTTAATTCCGAAATTTGTTATAGATACGATTAATTAGTAATTGGACCTCGTGTCGTACAATTCAGGGAGTAATCGTGCTCGTAATTTGAAATCAGCCTCGCGCTTCGCGCTCGTCCGATTTTGAAATTACTCGCGCGATTACTCCCTGAATTGTACTCCACTCGGTCCAATTACTATTACTAATAAGTAAAAGTCAAACGTTGGTCTGTTTTACTCTACATGTAGGTACGTGAAACAGAAACCCCTGTTGGTGACGAGAGTATCGCTGCTGCAAGGAGTTAGGTCCGGCGCAAAGGATAATGGTGTTTGATGGCAGTATTGAGCGTTTAAGATGTATAAGGGAGCACGAAGACCACAGCGCTTATGAACAAGACTGTGTTGTCACTGGTTGGCCCGCTGCTAAGATGCAGAAATGGAAGATCTTACCGGCGTTCCGCTAATCAGTCGGAGAACGAGTAAGCTTAAAGTCTTATGTACTATCTGTATAAGTTGGGAAAGACACAAAAGGGATTCATTTGTTTTGTTGTAAGTGTTTGTTGCTGTGTGTGACTGTTCAGCGCAGATGTTACTCTACTCTAGCAAGATAGGATTGAACTGTAATAGAGAATGTCCATATTATTATTATTATTATTATTATTATTATTATTATTATTATTATTATTATTATTATTATTATTATTATTGTTGTTGTTGTTGTTGTTGATATTATTATTATTATCATGTTTATTTGCTTGCCAAAAATATTTTAAAGCCTGTAAAATTATATTTGACCAGCTACAATTGCTCTGGCCCAATTCTCTCATGGGAAAAAAGGGGATTAATCAATAATCAATTCATTCATCTACAAATGCCAATTTTTACTAATTTCAGATATTTTAGAGCAGTGGCTTATCGATGGTTCGTGAAATGGATTTGTGGACCCATGGGATTGGAAAATAGCTGGCCTCTTTCTGTGTGTCTACCACCGAATAAGAAGCGAGCTACCATCTGGATGATCATAGGGCTACACTCCGGCTGAAGAAAGGCCATGAGCCCTACCATCGTTTAATAAATGTTTTCTTTTTATACATAAAACTTGTGGTTTCCCTGGGTTGTTGTGTTTAATACATACATGTTAACATATTATAGACAGTGAAAAAAAGTACAATACCCTCCTTTATTCCAATTATTGTGCAAAAAATACTTTGAAATCAACAACACGGCAAGGTTGAAAAATTTTAACATGGCACCAAGGCTTTGGGACTACTAAATCAAAAGAAATTGTCGATTTATTCCATTACCCCAACATAGTTACTTTTATTTTAGTCTCCAAAGCCTCGCAGCCATATTAAAATGTTGATACATCCAAATTGGCCTATTTTATAGTCATATAAAAATAAACTTCAATGTATGTTCTGTCTCAAATGTTCAAGTAAGACATTATAGATGTCTTATTTTTGTTGGTTTTTTTTTCAAATTTCTTCTTTGACTATTACTTAGGCTTACAGAGACACTACCAGTTCATACTTTATTTGTTCATTGCTGAAGTTTGATTTTCTTGGAGAACTTTAGCCAGTTAGGTTAGATGCCAAACATCGATTCAGGGGATGTCCTCTTCTAGGCTGACCACATTTGTGACCTCTCACGCGAAAACGTACACTGACGGCTTTCTGTTTTCAAACGGAAATCCGTTCACAGGCCGTTTCTCATCCGTTCAATTAAAATTTGCATCCGTTCAAACGGCTTGGGCGATCCGTTCAAAAAGGAAGTCAATCCGTTCGAACGGCTGTGTCATCCGTTCACAAAAATTGCCCAACCGTTCGAACGGCTAGTGCACCCGCTCATAAAAATTTGCATCCGTTCGAGCGGCTTGGTCATCCGTTCACAAAAATCATCCCTCCGTTCAAACGGCCTGTGCCATCCGTTCAGAAAAATTGTCCATCCGTTTGAACGCCTGTGGCATCAGTTCAGAAAAATTTGCATCCGTTCGAACGACTTGGTCATCTGTTCAGAAAAATTATCCATCTGTTCAAAACTAATAAGTCGGTACCGTTCGTTCAAACGCCTTGGATCATAAGCAGACGGCCCTACATGGCCGGTCGTCTACGAAACGAAGACACAAAATGGTAGTTTGCGAAATCTTGTTCTAGCCGACTGCTTCGTTACTTTCTTGCCGTAATGTAGCATTGATCTCGAACCAAGCGTGAAATTCAGTACTGACCAGAAAAAGTTACTTTTATAACGTAAAGTCTGACGAAGCGAATGAAATTTGAGTCACTTGCAAAACTCGTTGCCTAGCACGTGACCAAAATCTACTCAGTCATCTATCTGACGATTTATTTTTCGTGAACGAGAACTCTCGTAATTTTTGAATAGAGAAGAACAGTGTAGAACTATAGCTTAGTTCTATGAATCGACGGTTTGTTGCTCGTTGGCCAGCACGGATGAGAATCACGAGAAGCGTGACACTTCGAAGTTTTCTCTGGCAACGTGATGCTACGAAAACGGTCTGCTACAATGCTCTTTTAAAGATGGAAGTCAGGACATTTGTAAGGATATAGAAAGTAATTCGTGACCAGTTACTAGCTTCTAAGGCTAAAATTATCAAGAGGTAAGCTTTTTTCAACCTGTACGTGACAAAGGACATGTGGCTAACAACTTGAATAAACTATCGGCTCCGCACGGAGCTGCTTTGTTTTTATTTCGTTCTCTTTCGTAGCTCGCCGAGGTTATTTTCTCATCTTAATCACTAAAGAAAAGTTCGACAAAGATGTTCCCATTCAATTTTTTTTTCTCACTTCGTGTTCAGGTTTTTTGCTTGCTTTGGGCGACGGCGGCTCCCTGTGTTTACTCATAGTTAGTCGACTAACTAGGGTGTAGACAAAACGTGGGGTAGGCCATGGCCTACGCCATGGCCTACCCTGTGGCCTACTCTATGGCCTACGCCATGGCCTACCCTGTGGCCTACTCTATGGCCTACCGGTGGTCAAATTAATTTAAAAAAAAAAAAAAACGCAGAGCATTGCCGCAAATCATTGAACGTTAGGACTGTCTCACCAACGAGATTCTTCTGCTGTTTTGGCGGCCACGGTTTGATCAGCATTAACCTACTGATAGAATAAGGAATGGAGGAGCAGGATGCCGGATAAACTCAACCTTGGGCAAACATCATCACTACTAGTGTGACCATCGCGTGACAGTAAGGAAAACCAGCAGTCGTTGTGGACTGGGTTCCAGTTTCGTTTGGAAACACGCGGAAGATGTCTGAGGATGGCTCGGACGTGAGGTATGTAAAATAAAACCTATTTCTGTTTTAACGAGTGTGAAATAATGTAGTAAGTCTAAACCCGCCGGTACTGTCTATGATATTAAACAAATTTCGTTTGAAGCTTTCAAATACTGAAACAGTTTTGCGCTTCCATCGCTTCGGTCGTCCGTAGTGTATTAATTACATCTCTTGGTCCGAGTATAAATGTTAATTCTCACATATTTTTGAAATGAAAAACTGATTTTGTTGAATTCCTTGCTATTTCACCGAAACGATAATTCTGGAAAGTTTGGTCGGAGTGCTTTCTCTTTCCGTGAATCGACATAATCAAATGCACAAAGTATCGTGGGAACACTGAGCAGTGATTGGTTTTAACTTATTTGCATATTTTTGAGCAAATACTGAACACTTCTACCGGGTTACATTTGAACGCTTGGTTTCAAAATGTTATATGCAAGACATTCGTGAGAAAAGGTTACAAATACAACTATTATCCTACTTATGTAGTGTGGAGGAGATAGTGGCGCGATTTGACGATCTTGAATCTCCAAAGAAAAAAGGCAGCGGCAACCAAAAGCAGGGAAAAGTGAAGTAAGTAACTCTGAATCTTTATATCGAAGTTTTATTCAGCATGCACTCACAGGCACCCTAAGCGCACTGTAAGTGTTGCTTAATAGTCCTATATAGCTTGGTATGTTTTCAGGGCAGGGGGAGAGGGGGAGAGATACTTAGTTATGATAGACGAATAGTTCTTAAGTTACACATTGTGCCTTCCACTCCACTCAAGCAAGATATAGGGTTAAGTGGTTTGGTCTTCATCGGTTTACAGGTATGCCCGTCATTTACCCTTTTCTGACTCAAGCTCAGGTGATGAACAAGAGGTTTCTAAACACTACAAAGGAAACGTGCTACTTCCGATGGTGCCATTGGCGATTGTTGATGACTTTAGCAATAACGGAGTGGTACCGTTTGTTATGAATGCAAGAAATTCCTACCCTGAATTAATTGCTAAAATGCACCCAACTCGCGTCGAAAAGAATGCTTGCTTCCTGGTGGATCTTGATGAACTTCAGGATCCAGAGGATTTACTGTCAGATGACCTTGGTTCCTGGGACCAGAGCAAAACAGTAATGAAAAAGTACCTCTTAGCTTGGAAGGACGGTCTTGTGACGAAAATAACAAAGGTTCCTGAAGACCGCGAAGACGGGCATTGTGTATATCGAAGAACATTTATCAACAAAAGTGATAATTCCCTTCGGAAGACCATCGTGAACGTTGTTCTTCCCGACTTTCAACACCACAACTTGGTCTTTGTGCGTTACTACTTCGAGGGAACGCCAGAGCATCGGATAGAGTTAAAGGCTCATGGAAATGCCAAGACCGGTTGTATACCCTACCTCAGAACGTACAGGAGCACAGTGGCAAGGATGAAGGATGCTGTAAGCAGAAACAAGGCTGGATTGAAGAGAGTCGTTTACCAAGTGGAAGAAGATGTTGGGGGCCTTGAAAACTGCAAATCTGGTGGTCAGTTACCCCGCAATGAAAGACAAGCCAAGTATCTAAAAGCAGAGGGTCAGTCAAGCAAAGCTGTAAAGGATCCCATTTTTCAAATCACTCAAAGGATGAAAGAACAGTCACAAACGGGACAAAAATTCATCCGGGCATACTCACTAGATGACGATTCCCCAAAGGTCATTTTGTTTACTGACGAACAGTTAGCAGATATTGCTAATTTCTGTTGCAATGATGTCCACGGCCACAAGTCTATCCTTTACACCGACGTTACCTGCCAACTTGGGCCGTTCTTTGTGCTTACAACGTCGTATCGAAACACCACACTGTACTCAAAACGCTCCAGCCACCCAGTATGTCCAATTCTATTAGGGCCTATAATGCTGTGTATGCTGAAGGACAAAGCCACCTATCTTGCCCTATTCCAGAGGATGACAGCTAAGGTGCCTGGGTTGAAAGTCTTTCTACAAGCATATTGCAGTGATGGAGAGAAGCCACTGCGCCAAGCCTTGGGCCAAGAGTTCGAGAGGTCTGTTGCATTTCTTTGTAAGAACCACGTTAAGCAAAATATTCAAGACAAATGTTTCAAATTAAAGATTTCCCAGGCGGTCACCAGTGTCATTGTCAACGACATCTTTGGCTCTGAAGGCCTTATGTACGCCTCCAATGGACGTCTCTACAGAAGCAAGCTGGAGGAACTGAAACAGAAGTGGGACGACATGGAAGTGGCAGATACCAGAAGAGAAGCCCGATTTTCATCATATTTTCTCAAGTTCAAAGCAGACGAAATTTGGAATCACGTGAGTGCGAAAGTCTCAAATGATGCAGGATTTGGTGACGAGGTACAAGTTAACAATGTCTCTGAATCTGGCAATGCAGTAATGAAGCGCTGGCAAAATTTTGAATCAAAGGACATGTGTACATTTGTCGATGATGTCAAAGAGTTGGTTGACAAACAACGAAGTGACGTGCGAAGAGCTTTCCTGGGTCTCCATAGTCCATACATTGTGCGACCAGAATATCAAGATCATGTGCAATCATGTGACATCTTGGATGCTACTCCAAATGTGCGTGGCAACATCATCGAGTCTGTCAATGTTGTTGTTGACCCAGTGAGGTACAAGCAGGTGTTCAGTTATCAAACAACCCCGATGTTGCCCCTTGGCGTATTCGAGGACGAAGTCGAAACTAGTGAAGACATTGAAGGGGACATTCTTCCATGTGAGGTGCAAAGTACCCCATCAACTTGTGGAGTTAAGGAAGAAGAAATAATGAGATCAATGCCGTCAAACGAGGCAGGAAAAAGGGCACATGGCTGTTCGGTAATGGAATGCCTTGAGGGTCTCCTTGACACTTTTACTGGGAAAGATATCAAAGCTCTTGCAGACAAGGCAACCAAGCTTCAAAGTGATGATGCAATTCGCAAAGGCTTTGATGATGACACGTACTTTGTCAAGAGTACTTCTACATCTCAGCCACACGTGGTCAAAAGGGTGACAGGATCTCGTGATGGAGCTGGTTACTCATGCGACAAAGAGTGCCTTGGATTTGTTTCGCGGAAAATATGTGCGCACTCCGTGGCTGTGGCTCATTACACCAACAAGTTAAAGCAGTTTGTTTCTTGGTTCAAGAACACAAGACGCAGTGCAGACAATCTCACGGCGTTGACAACCTTTTCCGTTAACAGAGCAGCAGGAAAGAAGAATCCAAATCATCAGACCAGACGACGCAAGAAGTCACCTGATGCAATGAAATCAATGGCATCGTGCAGGAACACACTTGGTGATGCTCTGGCCAACACTGTGACGGCACAAGAATACTCAGCTATTGCCACATCAGATTTGCGCTTGACCATAAGGAAAAACAGACCTCCAAAGCCCTCTGTTAGTCCCACAACATCCACACCCTTCCAGTTAATCGAAATCAAAGGGAAAGTACGCAAATGTGCAGGCTGTGGAGGAGAATTGAAGGATGGCCCTGATCAGTACACCAAGGGTGACTTAGACGAGCTGATCTGTGTCCGCCACAAGGAGCATGATTATGTCTGGATTGAAGGGCACAAACTCTATAAGAAGACATTTGAGAACAAACATTTTCATGTGTTTCGCAATTGCTTAATAGGACGGAATCCTGGCTTTGACTTTACCCATGTTCAGATGTCTATCCCTTACACTCTCACTGCCTCTCAACTCAGCTTTGTTAAGGATAGGTTGAATGACTTTTCCTGTTGATACTTTAAACCGTGGACTTCCATGGGGTGACAAGAATCACTACGTACTGTTTTCATTTATTGTGAAAACATTCCACATGATTGAACAGGTCAACCTAGTATAAATAATGTAAGACAAAGTTTTCAAAACTTGTAAACCCTGTTTAGAATTGATATTTTGCAAGGCAAGTTCAAAGTTTTAGTTTCATGATAATCATTATCATTAGTAATAATAATCATTCCAACAACTTTCTAATTAAGAGAGGAAATGCTTAAACTACTTACTTATAGTGATGAAAGCTAATTTACCTCAATAATTAATGATATATTTAGATATTTTCATAATCCTAGCAGTTCATAGATTTTTGAAATATGTCTCCAAAACATTAAGAAATACCCCCCTCGCCACCACGGACATCAAGACAATACAAAGCAGTTCAGCAATGTACAGAAGTCACGATGTCACCTGTTTTTGAGACAAGCCATTATTGCTTAAATGAAACAAAATTTGCGTTTCCATGTACATGTGTTTATATTCCAGATATTCTTTGCCTGAGTAAGGTGATGATTAACATCAGCTTTGCTTTAGTTCCAGTTTTAGTAAGGTTATTACCTACATGAAATACAGTGCAGGAAAACAAAGATATAGTCTAGTTGAAAAGATTCATGACTCAAAACACTTGTCAGACTATGCTCATGATGTCAACTGCAATTATACTGGGACAAGCCAGCATTTCAGTCGAAATTTAGGATGTTTATTTTCTAGTTAAGATAAAAGAAAAAAAAATATTAAACAGATTGTTTCATTTGTCAATTACTCTGTGTGATATATCTTTTTGTTTCGTTTCCTCAGAAACGAAACGGTATTGTTTTCAGTTCAGGGGTGAACTATTTACATAGTGGAGGTAATATCCAATCAGAGTAAAGGTCGTAATTGTAAATGTAAATACGACGGCAAAATTTCCGCCCGATTCTGTGCATCGAAATGCAACATTTCAATTATTGCCTTTTACGAAATGGGGAATTATTGATTGAAACTCGCTTTATCGGTATATCACACAAGAAAACTACCAACTGGACTTCTAATCGCGTAGTGATAGTAAAAGGGAAATATATTTTCGAGGTAGAGAAGCCGCCACACCACGCGATTTCACCCTCAATGAGATATTTTAAGCCGATTGAAGCAGCTAGTTTTGTTTAGTTCGACAAAGAAATGGTACTGTTTTTCGTTTTAGAGTGATTTATTGACATAGTGAGTATGAGAGTTATCAGTGTAACGCTTGTAATTCACAAGATAAACATGCGCAGCAAAAACATCCTGTTGAAACTAAATTTAATTTCGAGTCACGGAAACAAAAGGAACGTAACTCATGGCACTGAAGGCAGAAATAACTGAAGACTTAAATGTTTTAAGTCAGACTGGAACGCTGTGATTCTAAAGAGACGAAGGTAGCTGTTTTCTTGCTTGATTTTGATGTGATTAAGATCACAATGGCGACATAACTTTGGTGAAATCGGACTTGTCAGGAATAACAATCCCGCCGATTTTCTGTGGATGCTTACAGGAAAAGAACACGCACTTGGAACGCTTGGATGATACCAGTGACAGAAACGATATTCTGTGGAAGGTAACTAATTCATCAAATTGTATTTCAATTAATTTTGCTATATTGCCAAAGAGGTACAATATGGCTTTCTTATAAGGTGTCGACGTTTTTTATAGATTTAATTGAATTTGTCAAATTTTCCGCCACAATTTGAGAAACCTCACTTCTTGTGGGGCGCGTCCTATCATAAGCTTTTAGCGATAACAATTTTTTTTGTTTTGAGGTACTGTGGCTGAGCTGGTTTCCATGAAAACACCGATAACATTTGTATTTTGGCTTCATAAATAAGCCGAAGGTGGACTGTGTAAATAATTGCATAACTCTCGTCACACGTAACACGTCCTTTTTGAAAAGAAAAATATATTGCAGCAACGACAACAAAACGAAGAGTGCCGAGACTGCCATTCGAATCAAGCACTTCCTGGCACAGAAATGGAAAAATTATGTGTCAAATGCTTTTACCTCTTAGCGTTATTTAGCGTCACACACAATAATTTCGAATTTGCGAAAATTTGGCGGGGCTTTCGGCCCGCTTCCTGAAGCATTTACCCTGCCTTATTAATTAAGACCAAAATCTGCGATTTTTGAACCCTATTTATGACCTGTCCCTTAAATGTGTGCCCTATTGCAAACCTGCCTTAGTGCCCTATATCATAAAATCAAGTTGAGATTCCTGGATCTCCTGCCTTATCAACTATTGTTTGATTCCTGGTCTTATCGATAATGATGAAAAACTACCTTCTTTTAAAAAGACTGAACATACCAAATGCAAGACTAAAGTGCAAAACCATGCCCAGTTTGAGTCCAAAATGACCAAATTGGATACTCTACTTTTGACCTAAATATGTCTCAAAAAAAAAACATACCCTCTCAGGCTGGACATACCTATACCCATATATGGGAGTACCCTTCTCTCCTTGGGCAGAGTCACAGGAAAGTGTCACAAATAAATACATTTCGAAGTGCGGAAATGTGTAGAAAACTTGAATTAATTTATAGCCCTTCCTTTTCTACCATAGTTTCAGTACTATATCCCGCGTCAACGAAAAAACCCAAGCTCTGGCAACTGAGCGAATCACAAAGCAGTGCATTAGCACAAATCCCCCTCACCCCGGGACTTCACACACACACAAGATATCAAAACACGAGCCTCTCTGAGACTGGATGTCTTTCCGGAAACGAAACACTATTTCTTTCTGAGAAATAGCTTCTTGTTGACACTATGTCCTGCAATATATAGCGTCCCAAATGAACTTTCTGATGTACAGAAAACAGCTCACTACACCACTTGTGTTGATATGCCACCAGATTTCAATAGGCCATTCTCGATATATTACAATTCTAACATGGCTCCAAGGCTTGGGGGAATAAAACAAAATAAATTAATTATTTATCCCTCAACCTCCATGTGATTTCTTTTGTTTTATTTCCCTAAGCCTCGGAGCCAAGTTAGAATTTAAATATATCGAAAATGGTCTATTGTGAAATCACGGTTTATAAAGGCCATGTCTGCGTGTCCCCCGATGCGTGTTACAAATTCAATAGTGTACAGCACTCTAAAAGGGATACTTGAGAAATTGTCCTGGAACGTACTGTTTGCGTTATCTTACCTGCAGATGTTGTCCTATACATTGCCGTTCATTACGTGTTTTATGCCGGTATGGATCGTGGAGCCGCCATTTTAATGTCCTCAGCGACCACGCAATTTTCGGTCCCCCGAGAGGGGGGGGGGGACTTAGTATTAGCAAAGGGCCCTGTAACCCTGAAAAAAGGACACCCTGTTTCAGGTCCAACCCGAAAAATGACTCACTATTCAACGGAAAATTAAAATCTAAGAATAGTGTGAACGGGTGGCCTTAGTTTCATTTCTGTAACATTAAAAGTTAACCGAAAGTTCAGTTTTACATTTGTTTTCTTGATACGCACAGCAATTTTAGCTGATAAAATTTAGGCATCCTCACTAAGGATCGCACCGGGAACAAAAAACAGGGGCAAAAATGATACCTTTTCTGTATTTATGGATCGAGAACCTTAAAACTGCACCCTGTTCTCTGATTCCCGCGGCGCATACCCGTATATGAGAATACAGTGTCTACCCCCTCCCCCCCCCCACTCCGTGTCAGTCTTTCCCTTCGATCCTAACGTGCCGTTATGTTTGTGTGCTTTTATGAGGAAGACGTCGAAGACAGCGAGAAATAGGATGTTTCAAGGCTGAGTTCAGTAAGATTTGTACTGTTTCGTTCCCAATCGTGTTCGTGACTGTTTTTAGGATACCGTTATATGAGGAATAGAATTTTATGCCAGCCTATCAGTTCCAGTCTTTTACTGATATTATGTTGAGGTTTTAAAAATCTGACCACCGGTAGGCCATAGAGTAGGCCACAGGGTAGGCCATGGCGTAGGCCATGGCGTAGGCCATGGCGTAGGCCATGGCCTAGGCCATGGCCTACCCCACGTTTTGTCCACACCCGACTAACTATGGTTTACTCAAGAACTTGATAAGCACTTGAGCGAGGTATCAGTTACAAATTCTAAATAAAACTTTTAAAACTTGTCTTGTTCGATTTTGCCGAGATTTCCACATGATGAAGCTGGATTGTTAAGGAAATAGATTTTACTTCTGCCGATGTGTGGTAGCTATTAAGGCGTTTAGGCCGCTAGTTCCATTCACAGCCAGTCATGACAATCCCTTTTCCCGTGCATGACCATCCGTTCGAAATTTCACTCGAACCGTTCAGGGCTACCGTTCGAAGTATTTTTTAGTCGTTCAGCCGTGATTACCATCTGTTCGAAAATTTTCACAAGCCGTTCAGCCGTTCAGCCGTTCAGGACCATCCGTTCGAAATTTTACTCGCGCCGTTCGGCCGTTCAGGTCTACCGTTCGAAAATTTTTTTAGCCGTTCAGCTGTGATTACCATCCGTTTGAAATTTTTGGCTACCCGTTCAGCCGTCATGCCAATCCGTTCTGAATTAATTATCAGCCGTTCAGCCGTTCGGTGTCATCTGTTTCAAACGGCTTCGTGAGCCGTTTCTTACCTGTTCGACAGCCGTGCGTTTCCCCCATTTAACGGAAAGCCGTTAGTGTACGTTTTCGTGTGAGAGGTCACATTTTGTACAAGTGTGAGCTTTCTTCCTGGGTGGCTCACTACTTGCTTGGCATTCACGGCTTTCAAGAGCAATCTGTGCTTCAGCTGTGAAAGAAATGATACTATTTACTTACATACTATCAGACTTCTAGGCTACCAAACCCTCGTAGAATATCTCATGCAAAATAGTTTTTGGAAGCAGATGTCATTAAATATAGAAAAAAAACATGCATACATGTAGTTATAACTTGTTATTAGCCACTTGAAGAAATACCTTGTGAATATAATGGTGTCTCTGCAAATTTCTTCCTTTTCAAAGGCTGCTCAACTGCAGTTGCATTATCCACTCTCTCTGGGAATTGGCTGTTGAGGGGTTCTGGGACCATAGATTTGTATTTTTTTTGGAAACTGGAAGTTGGAAGCCAGCTTAATGCTTCCCAAAGTGAGAACTGAGACTGCAAGGAAGTCTTTTTATTTTAATTGATCAAAACTTTTTAATGATATTCGTACTGAATTGAAGGATACTGACTTGGTAATGAACTCCTATTTTATAATTCTATAGATCACAAGCATTTTATTATAATCTTTAGACTGATTAGTCTCCCTCTTCACATTTTCATTAAAATGAAGGCTGGTAAGTACATGCCTATAAAAATATCAAAATCAATTACAATCTCAATGCCAGTGTGTGTGAAATACTTTTATTTGATGTATTGTTGATTTATTTTTTTAGTTATAGTCATACCAATAAAATGTCCCTAACCAAGAGAAATTTATCATCTTGGGATGCCAGTGGTTGAGGGTGGCATGAAACCCCTTGAGGCAGCTAATTTGGTCTTCAGGGGACAGTTTCTTCGAGTCATTAAGGAGACTTAACTTGTCATATGCCCTGGTTCCTACAAATGAGTTCACACTTGTCAGCAACTACCGTGCAACACAGTTCAATGTTATATTATTATAGTCAGCAGATATTTCAGGGTATCACAGTGAATCACTTTGGTTATTTCAGTAACAATTTGACCCTCAAGTATCAAATGTACCAATTTTAACCCACTTCTTGGCTCAATGTCATCCTCATGGGCACACCCTGGGAAGAGAGGATCTGGGTGGTCTTGATGTTTATTGGCTACATGTCTCATTGAATTCCATTTTGCATGGATCAAGTTCTCAAAGTCTTGTTTAGTGGAACTCGCACACCAATAAACATGGCTTCGAACACCTTTCATCCACTCCTTTAAAACTACATCAACTTATAATCAAGTCTTTAATACTCACTTGTCGCTTTTTACATGAAGTCAGTGGCCCAAGCGAAAAAACCACCGCATCCCGGGTAGGTATAGATCCCTTTTCTACTTCTTGCACAATTGGAGCAGACGACAGACGCGACCTGTGTGTGAAACAGGTCGGCTCAAAGTGCGCTTAGCAAAGAGCCGAATGCTTCGATGGCTTGAAGTTTGGCCGATTTGGGGATGCTTTCTGACAAACGAAGTCCATTTCCAGATGCGTGCAGAAATTATACGTGAACCACTCGGAATAATTAAGCTACGAATACGTGCTGAATGTGTGAACCGCTAGGGATATTTAAGCCATTAATTACTATTCAAGTTAATAAGTTCAGTTGAGTTTAACCGTCGTTCGGTTAATTGTAATCTTGGTGTCAATCGTTCGAAAGAGTAATTAAAAGAAACTACAGAGTCAAAGAGCATGAGGGAACAATAATTCTTTGTGGGAGAGAAATCTATTCCCGGAGAATAGCTCGTATTGGTACAACTAACGTTGCCACGACTTCCTGACACACAATATTTCCCTCTTTGTTTGATACGAGCTCTATCCGCCATTACTATTTCCACTGTTTGTAATAACATTGGTGCGAGACATGCAAACCCTGTGACGTCATCAAGTCAAAATGGCCGCGCAAGGAAATGTCTCCCATGATCGTGTGTCTTTGTGAAGGTCGGAGGAGGAAAGTAAAGGTACGATGGAAAAATTTACAGTCAAAACATAATCACCAATACCAGAGTTATTTTAGGCAACTTTTTCATTTCGTTTCATAGGCACTTTAAAAAAATGACCATGTCAGTCCAAAACTTTCCGATTATAGAATTATAGCGCTGATGTTATCAGCTAACGTCGGTACTCGTGGCTAAGCGTTTCCTCCACAACTTCAACTTCGGTAGACTTCGGACGCCTTCGGAAGACTTCGGACGTCTTCGGAAGACTTTGCACTTCTTCAAGAATCTTCGGAAATGATCGTGTCGTCTTCAAAAATCTCAGCACTCCCAGGATAAAAATCTCACGCCTATATCTCAGAAAAAGTTGGTAGGTATAGCATCTGGATACCACTGTAAACCTTGGTGATAATAGAGCAATTCAATGAAAAACAGAAATTATTAAAGGCAACAGTGACACACTCGGAGGATACATCTCGATGCCACTGTAAACCTTGGTGATAACTGAGCAGTTAAAATGAAAAACAGAAATAATTATTAAAGGCAGCAGTGACACACTCCGATGATACGTCTGGATGCCACTGTAAACCTTTGTGATAACTGAACAGTTAAAATGAAAAACAGGATATTATTAATACGTAGCCTTCAGCCACTTATTGCTTCCAAAGTCATCTCCAAAGGTATGGGGGGAAGATTGCAGGTTCTGGGCTCATGTTGAACCACCTGAAGCTTTCAATTATCTGGGGTGGAAAGGAGGTGCCTTGACTGAAAGAACCAATGGGAGCCAAGGGTAACAACATCCTCCAGAATAATAATAGAACTTTTCAACTAGTTAAAAATGTGTGAAAGGAAGGGTTTGTCTAAGTTAGACATCTTTGGATAGGCAATTTTTTTATTCTTAACATTAAACCATAATTCCACCTTGCAACAGAGAATCAGACAAAGTGAAGCTTATTTACTTCCTCCACTATAAGCTAGCACGGTGTTGTACATGTACATAAGAGCCAGGAGCTGGCAAAGTTCGCCAGCTTCTCTGCCAGGTTTCCCCGGCTACTTTCATTGCTTCAAAAGTCAAGATATGTCAAGGAGATGATGTTTATCAGGTCCCACAACCCTCTACTTTTCACAAAACTCCAGCTACTTAAAAACTTAAAGAAAATGCTGTAGTAAGATTTCATTTCCAGACAAGATAAAAAGTTTGCCAAGAAATCTGATGTCAGGCAAAGAGGGAAGTGTTTAATACATAATTTATTTTTACTTGTGGGGTAAAAAACAATTGATACAAGTTGCTCATTTTTCCAGTTCAAACCTTCTCAGAAACATCACTGGGTATTAAGGACTTCATTATTCTTATTGTAAAAAAAGGACAAACTGAATTACTTCAGCAGCATTTAACAAGTTGCTGTACAAGGAAAGCCTCAATAAAAAGGAGAATTGACATTCAACATGCGGCCTATTCTTCATTGAATTAAACTGGGCCACACCTCTAGAGCAGAAGTCTGGATCCGTTGAATGATTTCAGGCAACAGTTTATGTGTACGTACCGCTTCTTATTTCCAGAGAGGAAAATGATCTCTGAAATCCTTCGAAGCGCACGAACCTATGGACTGTCAGACCTGAAGACAACACGCCAACCATTACTCCACTATGTCTCCCATTTCATAGTCAAACGAAATCAGTTTGTAATATCTAGAAAATATAACATGATTGAACTCAAGTTTTACCTGATTGTGACATTGCACAGTTGATTCAAAATCATTTTATTGCTGAATGATCGTCAAGGGAGAGCATTTACCTCAATCATTTCCTGTTTAACTTGCACATTATCCTTACATATTGTCCATACATAAACATGTTTTGGAGCTTGCTAGCTTTGACAAATCATAAAATCTAGGAAATTTCTAAACCGGTGAATACCAATTTTAAGAGAACTTCAAGTAGCTTCAAATGCTGAGACTTGGAATGCAGAATCATGGGATATATATATATA
>JAHPZR010016332.1:30000-32183 GCA_019787425.1 Platygyra sinensis | reverse complement strand
TAATGTGCTTTCTTCTTGTTATTTTTTAGTCCCCTAACGTATCTGTACCATTTATTAGTTTTGACAATGTGGCCTATCCACTTTCGAGGTGTGGATGTATATATCTAGCATCCGTTTTTAGGGTGTAAACGCCCAATGTGTTCACTCCATAAAAATCAATAACAAGAATAAAGAAGTTTTATGAACGAGACATGGACAGAAATCAACTACATACCTTGGTGTGTCCAAATTCGATATTAATCGATTTCTCACAATTTTCAGTTTATAACGGAAAGACTGTTCTTATATCTATTCAGATTAATTTTTCAATGTGGTGATCTTATTTGCGTTGAATCTCGATAGCTGTTTTGTGAGAAATATCCAAATTAACTAATAACTGAGATTACAGCAGGCGGCCCACTCGCAGACTCTCTTTGAGCTTGGTACACATGTCCATTTTTTTTTTGCTCGTCAGTGGCAGCCCAGTACTTATTGCTGTTTTGGAGCTAGGGGCCCAATTGGGGTTTTTTGTGTTTTTTTTGTGTCTTGGCTTATGGCTCCCCCTCCAGGCCCCCAGGAATGATTAAAACCAAATTTAATGGTGATTAGAATTGTTAGCAAGGGGATTGGGTTTTACCCCGACCCCAAATGAGACCCCCTTTTTGCGATTAATAGGGCCGTCCAACCACCTAAAATTTGTGAAAATAACAATAACTTGGTACAGCCTTTAGCACCTCACCTTCCACCGAGGTGTGGGGAACATTTCCTTTTGTCTGTGAGAAACAAGTGAAAATGTGAAGGGCTTAAAAGGAGTAAACCCCAAGTTTATTGCATTTTTTTATTCCAAATTGTTTTAAGGCGTCCCATTGTTGTTTATGCAAAATGGGTCCCCCCTAATGTTACGACGAGACAAAACAGTACGGGAGAGAAGTCGACCTTGGAGAGTTTTTTTTTTGAAAGGGTGGCGAGGGCAAACCTTGAAAGGGGTTAAAATCCCGCCATGAAAGCCCTGTCCCTAATAGGTTCGGTTTCCCTTCCCTAAGTCCATCGGTACCTCAGGAAGGCCCTCCAATTCTGTTTTTTGAAAACGGCTTTTACAAACGCCCCCCTTACTTGGGTTTGGACCCATCTAATTACTAAAAATTTCTAGGGTTTGTTTTAAGTCCCCCCCTGACACATCTACGTTTCCCATTAGATTGTGGGTTAAATTATTCTTTGTAAAACGTTTAAGAATCTCGAAAAGATCCAATGTAACCATGGCATATTAAAAAAGCGAATTGCGGAAAGTCCCCCCCCTTGAGCGCAGGTAAAAAACATATCAAATACCAAATGTGGCGAAACTAGTTAGCAGACAAACGAAAGTGAAGTTTTTTTGGAGGAAGAAAACAACAACAATTTTTAAAGTTTTTGCAAGACCAAAATGTTTCTTTGTTTTCGGAAAGAACACAACCATCCATTCTTGAAGTTGGCCCGAAAATACAAATTGAGAACGCGTCCCCCTTTTAGTCATTTTGTGGATTTAAAAAGGGAGCTACATAGAAATATATTGAGCATACTAAATAAAAAACGTGATAAATGTGAAGGCACTAACCGATTGTGTAAGAGGCCCCTCCTTGAAAAATTTTATTAGGTTGACATAGTGTGTGGCAAGGGCGCGTTGTCCCCCCCCCCCAAGCGGGATTGGGGAAAACAGCCCGTATTTTCCCTGAGCCATCGCAAGCCTGTTCGCCCAATGTTTCTGAACCCATAAAATTGTGCTTGGAAAGGAAATTCCGCCGGAGTTCTTTTAAAATCGTATGTTTAAAACTGTTGGTTTTGTCCCGAACCACGGGGGTGGGGTGCAGGCAAGATGTTTTCCCCCGTTGTTGTGTCCCTGGCCGACCCTAACAGGTCACCGCTTAAATGCCCCTTGCGCACCCGCCAGAAAAATTTGGCGAAGCAATGCGGGGAAATTCCCACGGGGATTAATTTTTAAAGAAACTGGCAAATCTTTTTGGCGACTACACAAGATTCCGTTAGATCCTTGAAATGGGGGCCCAAAAAAAAACCTAACTTGATGGGTTACTTAAGTTTCTTAGCAAAAACAATAACCGGCCGGGTTAAGTTGGCTTTAATTTCCCTGACGTTTGAGCGGGGTGGTAAGGTCCCGAGAAAAGGGTCCCCCACACAAAAAGGTAGGGAAATTTGTAAATAGTGGCGTGGGG
>JAHPZR010016332.1:0-25000 GCA_019787425.1 Platygyra sinensis | reverse complement strand
TATTGACAACGAACTCTTGTTTTGTGCGACATCGTCAGCGTTACAACGCTGTAAGTTGTTATTAACGACGATTCTTTTAAACATTTTTTTTTTATTAGTGTTGGGTTTAGTGCGCGATCGGACGCTGAGAGAAACATTTGTAGCCTGCTGTATCAGTAGAATGGTCTAGAATAGCTCATGCTGGCAATTGCAGCTACAGCTACTAACAATTCTTCAAACTGTTTGCCGACAGGTACTCTGCGCTGACTTCAGATTGCATTTTTAACGGAAAAAAACAATTCAAAAAAAGGTGAGGATGATGGCTTTACATAACTATTTTAAAAGTAGTGGCAATGTAGCGTAGCAAAATTATTTGGTACTTTAGACTCGTTTCGATCACGAGAATAAGAATAACCTTGTCACCTCAGTTTTGTTTACAATCTGCCTTTTCGTATGAAAGATCTATTTTGTGCTTTTGTGTGGATTTATTACTGCCTGTTAACTTTATGGCGGTAAAGGTAATAGTAACCCGACTTAGGTGTTATCTAGATCGCTTGAACTGCAATGTCCACCCATTAAAACGTGACTTAAAGCGTGATAGCGTTGGCAAGAGTTGCGGCTCCTTTGAAAATTCACATCCCTGACCGATCGATATTATCAAAGTCATTCAATGAGCTTTTCGCGAATTAAAAATTTTCAGATCTCAGTGCATTAGTCTAATGCAAAACGAGAGGTATCTTAAAACAACATATAGTAAAGGCGTCAGCAAAAAACAGGAGCTGCGGCGCCTTGAAGTTAACTGCGCTCAACTCCAGAGAGAGTGGTCCGGGTTGGAGCCCTGACCGGGACATTGTGTTGTGTGCTTCGGGAAGAGACTTAACTGTCACAGTGCCTCTCTCCAACCAGGTGTATAAATGGGTACGGGCGAATTTAATACTGTGCCACTTGGCTTGTCAGATGCAGACTTTACCTTACCTAAAGTAAAAGCAGGCAAAAACAATCCCACAAGAGCAAAACACATCACCTAGCAACAGTGAGGCAAGATGATAAACATCTGCTCAGTTCGGTTTAACTGAATTCATCAGTTTGAGGAAGTTTGATGTAACCAACGGATGTTGGCTTTGAACACAAAACTCAGTAGGAATCGCAACAGTTTTTGTGGTACTCCTTTGCTTTTCTAACAAGGCTGATTTACTTCAAATACACTCAGAAGCTTGGCAACAATTTTTTTTTTTTTTAATTTTCAATTACAGAGGTTTGACATCCTGAAAACCGACAAGTCTATAAGGTTCAGTTTCTCGACAACACGACAATGAATTTTTTTCAAGGGTGTTTTCGAGGCCTCACGAGAAACGACCGTGATCCCAGTTTGATAATGAGAAGTGCTTAACAAAATTAAAATTTATGCATGTTGATGAAAGTAATCGGTTCAAAACGTCATCTGGAAGAACTAGGCAGTATCAAATCCATCCCAAGAGGTTCAGCTTCAATTTATTTTTAAAGAATTTTCTGAAACCGACTTCAACTGTTATTATCATATATTTTTTGACAATAAATGCTTAAATCTACGAGCCGTGAATTATCTTTAAGCGTCAAAAATTATGACAAACTTTTGGGAAATGATTCCACTTATATACCTGTAGCTAACAGACAAATAAGCCCTTTTTATATGATAGGGAAATTAAAATGAATGCAATCGAACTGAGCGTCATTCGCTAAGGGCGACTGCTGCTTATGTTCCTTCCATTTTTCGAGGCAAATCTTAAGAGCCGTCCTCTACAATTTTAGACTATCGTCATTTGGACGAGAAAAAATGAAATTCCTCAAACTTTCTCAGATGAACGGTCTAGATGAGTGATTCACAAAAATATATTTTTCAGTTCAATTCGATTCGTATTTTAGCGCTGGGGCGACCATCTTGGTTTTGCCCCTCTGAGATGGCTTTCAGCGGCCGCATGTTAATGCACATCTTTAACAATTTGCCAAGCAAAGAAAACGCTATAATTCCGGGAAAAAACACATTAGTCGAAACAAGCAACTGTTACTTGATACGTTGAGAGGCGGTTTTGGTAATTTGATCAACATCTGATTTTTTTACAGAATTTTAAACCTCTTCCCTTTCGAACTACTTGCGAAGCGCCATAAAAATGGCGAATTTTAAAGCCAATTACTAGCTTAGTAACCGAAATGCGTAAAATGGCTTTGATTAAAGCCGGTCACATTTTAATTTCTATCCACCCTACTCCTACCCACATTGGAATGTGCACATATTGTCTGTAACGAAATCTGTGCAATAATGGTGGGTGCTCAACAGTTCGAAACGGAACTAAACTTAGTGTGAACAAAATTGAAACAAACTGTTGAAGAAGCCCTAGTCAGGGCCTCATTGATAAACTGATAAAGCTGATCAAGAGATTATATGCAGATCATAATTTCTTGACCTCATATTGTCTATCTGTTCTTTTTCTTTTTTTTTTTTTAAATACAATTCACGCCTCTTCCCCCGACCGCTCAAAAATAACCTACAAAATGACTCAAATTTCCAAGCAGTGGTTCATATTTAAATTATCCTGCAAAAGCCAATTACTAGCTTAGCCACTGAAATGCGTAAAATGGCTTTAAAGCCGGTTACGGTTTCATTTCTCCCCACCCTACCCCTACCCACATTGGAATGTGCACTTGTTGTCTGTAACGCAATCTGTGCAATAACGGTGGGTGCTCGATAGATCGAAACGGAACTAAACTTGGGTGTTTTCCATTTACCAAAAGATTCCGGAAATTCCGGTTGGGTTGTAAATGGAACATGATTTTTTGGTTTGTTCCACTGGAAAATTTCCGGAAAAACTGGAACTTCTGAAAAGGTAGTCCCGTTTTCCCGTTGGAAATTTTCCGATGGAACTGCGTGTTCCATTTACGGGTTTCGCAAAGGCTTACCAGTTCCAGGCCGCTCACGACCATATCATCGGCAAGGAAATATGGCGGCAACTCCCTCAGCTAGCTCGGTGGCTTCCGTCTCCTCCGCTTTCTACGAATGCTCAGTCTGTCATGGCCTGGCTCCTGATTTAGGAACTTAGGAACTCTTCCTGTGGCTTGTACTTCTCGGCCACAGTCATCCTGAAGTGGCTTTTAAATTCATCGATCGTAAGCTTATACAAGCAAAATATTCTCATAAAAACCTTTATTTCTGGGCGCCTCATATAGGTTGCAACGGCCGCCAGGAAAGGAATGTTATCATCATCTGAATTAACGAGGCACTCTTCTTCCAAAGAGAAGTCTAGCACTTTCTTCAACAATAACAGTTGTGCCGCCATTTTGTATTTTGGCGGGAAATACATCGGACGGTGAAGGGAGCCTGGGATGAATGGGACGAGTGTGTCAAATGGAACACGTTTTTCGCCGATAAGCATTTCCCAACGAAGTTTCGGCAATTTTCCGGAATCTTTTGGTAAATGGAAAACGGCCAAGAGTTCTTGATAAGAATCCGCGATTAAGAGGGGGATTTTTAAGGCTGATGAGAGATGTTTGGGTCAGTTGGGATCTCGGAAAATTGTTAAACTTCTTGTAAACGGCAGATATGAGGCGGAAGGCAACTGATAAGTCTGATATTGCTACATGTTATGACGAGGGCTTCGGAGACACTTAACGGTTGTGAAGTCTCAGAGTGATTTCGCACAATAATCACCGAACAGGCCGCTGAAACCTACTGATAACATAACGTGAGATATCGTGGATCATCCAGTTGTCGACATGCTGCGAGGTAAGTGGAATATATCATAATTTCCTTTGTACATCGTTATTTCCACGTTATTACGCTAATTAGGACGGCGGTGTTTGTTTACAAAACCACAGCTCTAATATTTTTCAGTTTTGACTGCCCCAAAATTTTATTGCATATTTTTACAGGTGAGACATTGCTCTTTCAGTGGAGGGTAGTTTGGGTATCTCAAGTGATGTACTTTTGGCGGTATTTTCCTTTAAAATTCGCCATTTTTATGGCGCTTCGCAAGTAGTTCTAAAGGGAAGAAGTTTAAAATTCTGTAAAAAAGATCAGATGTTGATCAAATTACCAAAACCGCCTCTCAACGTATCAAGTAACAGTTGCTTGTTTCGAATAATGTGTTTTTACCCGGAATTATAGCGTTTTCTTTGCTTGGCAAATTGTTAAAGATGTGCATTAAAATGGCCGCTGAAAGCCATCTCAGAGGGGCAAAACCAAGATGGTCGCCCCAGCGCTAAAATACGAATCGAATTGAACTGAAAAATATAATTTGGGGAATCGCTTATCTAGACCATTCATCTGGGAAAGTTTGAGGAATTTCATTTTTTCTCGTCCAAATGACGATAGTCGAAAACAGAAGCCTATCTCTTAAAACGTTTTCATATGAAAACAGGAAGTATATGTCTAACAAAATTTACTTAGCCTCAAAAGTGACAACCTTTGCCATACCAGTTGGCATGTAAAATTAAGTGAAGATTAAATTATAATTACCGTACATTGAGCTCAGTTTTCCCTGTACTTGTACTTTTGACCGGGAAAAAACAGCTTGTTCTTTTAAAATCAATACCCTTTTTAAAAGAATTCCTTCAAAAGTAAAAAAAGAAGAGTTGATTATATTAAGCTTCGGCCCAGAATGCAGGCGTTGTTATTTAACAGGTGTATAGACAAAAACGTTTGCTTTTTGTCAGTATGATTGACATCAATTTTGCAAATAGTTTATTGGTGTCAAGTTGATGATTCTCCCCACTAAAACGCTTTGCGGATAATATTAACAGCTGGAGGTTACTGGGATAAGTACTCCAAGGCCTTGCAGAGGAAACCTATCGTGCTATAACTACACATGTACAGTCTACCGCATGTCCAAATATTCATCTGCATTGAAAACAGGTGAGCTAAAAAGATATAATAGACATAATTTAGGCCGGTGAATACGATCCGGAAATCAATTGTTAAGTCTCAAACGGTACAATTTCTCGCGCTCCTTTATCTTAGGGCATTTCTGAGCATTTGGTTTACAGAGAGTATTCCATTTCGTTCAAAACTCTATGCCATGGCAGAGTTTCACATCGTCAGATGTTCTACTGTCAAAGTCGTGAAACTTTGGACTGAACTTAGCAACCCTTGTTACGTCAGTTCAAGGCTTTTGCTATTCGCTCCCGCACTATTTGATCCAATTCATCTTCACGACATAACTTGCTGGTTTTTACTGTATTGCTGAGCTGCCAATATAACAGTGAAATTTTATCTCTTCTTTTAGCGAGTCATCTACGTTGGAAACATCCCTTCAACTAGAAGTGAAAAGGACTGGCACAAATTGCTAAGTGCAGTGGAGCCGGAGGATCAGACACTTAATTAAGGTAAAAAATATTTATGCCGGATGATTCTTCTAGTTGCGAAACTACCTCTAATGCCAATTCCCAGTTTAATAATTAGACTATGAGACCGAGTACACTACAATGGGAAACAAGAATGGGAACACTAATCAGACTGATTCGAGGATTCGAGCATTCTTCTCACGTCGCGGATGTCTTCCAATTTCAAATTGCCAACTTTCACCGACTAATTGGAATCTTTGACCTGCGAGATTGGAATGACGAAAAATGTGAGCTCGAGAAGGCACTGCCACCTTCGTCTTGATTTCCAGCAGTCATTATTCCCCGGCGACTGTAATAGACGCATTCAGCTACTGAGTTGTTTATATCCCTGTTACCACCCATTTATTCAGATCATCAACAGACCAGGTGGTGATAATGATTCATTTTGAAGGTTGCACTTCCTCCGTTTGCACATACCCACATGTATGTTTGTGCGTGGCAAATTGAGCTTAACCTCCCACATGGAACGTTACGCGGTCTGAATTGTATGGTAACAACGATGCAAACAGGACCGAGCCGAATCCGTCCATGACTCCTCACTGACTCCTCGACTACCTGGAGTAGCTGATGCTTCGTTCATGGACGTGACATGACAGCCAAAGTCAACCCTGCCTGTCATAATTAATTATTCAGTGCGCGATATTTCGAGATGGTATGATTAGATTAGGCTCCGGGGGCAGGTTCAGAAGGCCCGAATACTTTCATCGGATGAATTTTTAGTTAATCGAATCAACATTTATCGTTACACTGATCTTGGGCCAAATCAGCCATATAATCGCATAAAATAACCCGATCTATTTGCTGGCACAAATAAAGGAATGTAAAAAAAAAAAAGAAAAAGAATTTAAAAAAAGTTACAAAATTCCAATTTTACTGCGTTGATTACAATTGCAACCAAGTTATTGGGGACACAATATCTAGAACATTGCAAAACTTATACCGGATTGGTATTTCACTTTGGTTCACCAGTCGGGCGCCCAAAGAGGTCAGCAAAAAAGTAAAATACATGTAATTTGTCAATTTCTATCAATGACAATAGTTGTCACTCTGCAATGCTTCAATTACTAATATTAACTTCGCACAGGACGGGCTTAAAATTGTTAACTAGCTGCTCCATAAAACGTCACATCACGTTAAGGATCTCAGTCAGGGCATTTTGAGTTACCGTATTTTGGCCAAGGATAAAATTACCTTTATACTGAAGGAAATCTGAAAATATTAGGTTACCAAGATAGAAACACAACAAAAGGATGTCAGTGAACCAACCATAAAGAAACATGGACCACGGGTGAAGGTTGCAAGCGATTGACGTGGATTACAACCCCTGGCTGTCTCTAATTTCAAAACGCTCCACTTTTGTCGTAGACGAAATTAAATTGTGTGTGCAGAGAATATCCTAAAAGAACAGTTATTGCAGGATTCATACACCGAATGCAAATATGGCGGACCACTCGGACGGCCCGGGTCTAGTAGCGTGGAAGCGAGGCTAGTCAGTGTGGCTTAGTGTGGCTTTTCCCTGATTGTTTTGATCGTCACGTATGGCTGCGCGTGCTTTGACGGAGGACAATATTCCCGGTTCTTCACTAGCTGGAAGAGAACCTGCGAGTTTAAAAAACGAAGAACTTCGGTTCTGGTTAAGATGTCGTGGAGATTCATTAAAAGGCTTGAAAACAGAGGCGTTACTAGTGAAAAGGTAACGCAAAATTTCGTGTCATTCGCACTTTGCAGACTTCGCACATGTTGAGTTTGCATCTGCCTTCGATGCTAAAATTATTGGAAACTTAAAGCTATCATTTTTTTCTTGAAAAAGGGTTGAAGAGTATATAAATTCTGGCCATGATCAGAACATTGTCGATCCAGATCGGAATCGGATCTACACGAGAAGAAAAGAACACAACGAGGCGGCGCGAGCAAAGATGTTCCCGGTGAATCACAACTGAAGTATCCATCGGGTGGCTGGCCTATCGACCTCACCAAAATGCCTTTCTTCACTCGCGCAGAAATGAATGGCCATAAAAGTCGCGTAACTGGACAGACCAGTGTAAAAAGAAATGTCTCCGTCCGTCGTGAAAAGATCGACACAAAATAAACGCGAAGACAATTCCTTCTGTTGGCGTTCGCACTCTGCCAATTTCTCATTCAATTCGATGTTTTCGCGACGAATGTTGTTCATTTCACTTTCTGCCTGCTTCAATCTCTCTTCTAGTTCGCCGATCTTTGTGCTTTGTTCGGCGATTTGTCTTTCTAAATTTGGGGATTTACATGTGTCATCTTCGAAGCTTGTACTTGGCTCACAGACGGCATCTTCGGTAGGCAGTTTTTTCTTCGCAGGCAGCGGTTGCCGTTCAGTCGGGGCCTTTCTTTTTTTCGGAGAAGGTACTGACCAGTCAAATTTTGAAGGAACACCGCCTTCCTTGATATAAATCCGACCGTTGATAGACTTCCTAAGGTCTTCTGACCTGAAATGTACTGAATAGACTTTCGTACGTTCTGTTATGACGAAGTCCTTGCCTTCCTCTCGACGGATCGCGTGTATCCACTCTTTTCTCATCAAAGGCGCTTTAGGGAAGTTAAAGAAATAGGGGCACCCAACGGATCGTTTCGGTAAATTATCTGTTCGGAAGGCCTTTAATCCCCTCTAATTTTCTTGAGATAATTCTCGCCTCGAACTTTCTTGATATGAGAAATTTAATGTATGTTGTTTTCGGATTGCTAAAAATGTCGTTTTGGGTACGGTAAAAAGGTTAGTTATCATTTTCGGAAAGGCGATAAGACCTAAGGTTTTCGGGAAATGAACAAAAGAGCCCTAAAATATTCGAGAATACTCAAATTCCTCTAGAATAACCGAACAGATAAATTTTTTTTAGTGCAACCTAAAATTAACCTACGGAGCTTTAAAAGTACTCCAGATAGCCTGAAACAGCGTTTAAAAGCATTTGAGGTGAAACGGTGGTTGGGTGCCCCTGAAGAAAGAAACCTTTTCTCCTATTGACGTCGTGTAACCTTTCTGACTGCAGTTGGGTACGCAGCAGAACGAAGGCATCGCGAAATTATTACACAACAACACAAAGTCAAAAGGACGCGTAGTCAAACCAAAGCATCAGAGGACTGACTAGCCTCGCTTCCACGCTACTAGACCCGGGCCGTCCGAGTGTGTAGTGTTCATTTGCTATTGTGTATCGCTAAGGCTATGGATCTGGATGAAGTCAACCAGCATTGCCTGATTTCATACCGTGAGGGACTAGGTACGAGTCTGTTAATTATGGGATTAGCAACTATTGATCCCCATAGTCAGAAAGAGCACACCGAGATTCATAAAATCCCCAAGTTTGGTGTTAATCAGGCTAGTCTTGACTGAGATACAGGCATTTAAAAACGTAAAAAAATTACAAAGAAATGTATGGAAAACCGGACAAATCCGGACTTTTGTCCGCTTTGTCCGGTTTTCCATACATTTCTTTGTATATTTTTTACGTTTTTAAATGCCTGTATCTCAGTCAAGACTAGCCTGATTAACACCAAACTTGGGGATTTTATGAATCTCGGTGTGCTCTTTCTGACTATGGGGATCAATAGTTGCTAATCCCATAATTAACAGACTCGTACCTAGTCCCTCACGGTATGAAATCTACCCCCCCCTTTTTTCCCCCCCCCTGGCAATCGGTGGTCCGATGTGACTGATGATTGAGGATCCATTAAAATTCTTTCGTTATCTTGTGGCATCCTAAGTTAATAACAAAACGAAAACCTTACAAATGGCGACGAGGATGGGATTGGCTGTAATCGCAGACGAAAATCTGTCGTGTTTGAAGCGCTGAATCAACCAAGAAAACATATCACCCAATCGAACCGTGTTTTCGAATGTCTTCTGGATGAAATCGGATCCTCCAGCGACCTCAGCACCTGCCACAGTCTTCAGGAACCCCTACCTACACTATGCTACAGCGATCAACTTACCGGACCTTTCCTGGGTTTCGAGCTTCAACCGACGAGAATCACGCATTCCTACCGCTTTTGAGAAGTATGTTAAGCGTTTGAACCACATGTTCACAGCAACGGAGCATATACCCAAGCATCCCGAAGAGAAAGCAATGCTACTACACTATGTTGGAAAGTTCTCGACTAGGAGGAAGGGGTGTAGTGTTCATTATTGCATAATTGGCGCTATCGGCCTAACAGGACTACGGGATGATGGTATTGTAAGTTCAATTCAGCTATGGCGGTCGACGTGACCGACTGATGTAAGGACGGCCATTATAAATTCCTTCGTTTATCTTGTGGGCATCCTAAGTTAATACCAAACGAAAACCTTACACGTGGTCCGCCATATTTTGCATTCGGTGTATAACACTCTTTTTTTTTAATAAGAACAAACTTAATAAGAACATTGAGGCTGAAATCGCTCGAAAAATAAGAACAATTTAAGAACAATCTGAGGCTGAAATTTTTTTCACCAAACAAACAGACCGCGACGACAGTGTGAAGCCAACGTTTCTTTTCAAAATTCAGGGTCTTTACTATACAGTCTTCCAGATATATTCATCACTCTTAAACTTCATTATCACACTTTTCGTGTGTAAACAGTAACAGATTACATGTATGAGTATAAACACTGAACACTACATGTACTGATAAGTACAGGTTCTTTGTCCATCACTGTATGATGCATGTGAAAGGTATGGTTTAGGTACCCTGCAGGTCAGGGTCCCTACAGTGAAGTACTGTACAGTACGGTATAACCACATTGGAGCCATTAGAGAACACAGAATTTTAAGAACAAAATAGGAACATTTTGAGGCTGAAATGGCCGAAAAAATAAGAACATTGAGCCTGAGCTAAATTTACTGGTTCTTAATAAAAAAAAAAGAGTGTATTGGTATGAAAGCAGTTAAGTAAGAACTCTTTAGCCTCTTGTCGTTTAGTAAATGTGGCTTTGTCGGCCTCGACGCATATTCCCAAATATTTTTTTTCACAAAAATGGGGCTCAAGGGAGACAAATGCGAGTGAACTGAATCAATGTTCTTTGGTTTCAGAACAAACAATTCCCATAAGCGGGTATGAAAATATTGTATCTGCTATCACCTAAAATGCTTATGGACTCATAGTTTTCGCTCATTCGTAGACTGAAGATGACAAGTAGTTCGCTTAAACCGTCGTTAAAACTTTATCTTAATCCTCTTAACGACACCGTCGAAAACGACAACAGAGCGGCTCGAACGCACAAAGCTGAAATATTGTCAGCCATCAATTTTGTGATTTCAACATCTTTTTCGGCAATCGAGTACGTTGAACGTGTATAAGCGGCACCTTCAGGAAGATAGATATAGCGTCCTATATAAACTTTCGTGCGGAAATCTATTTAATATAGATCATTTCTTTGTCAGAATTGGGTACTTGCGTCAGAAATACTTGACCCGGTTCAAGCGAGTTTAAAACGTTCGTAGATGCTTAGATGCTCATATGAAAATGTCGGGTCTTCGCTTGGGTACAAATCAAGGATTCTGGTCTTAGCTCTGGCCAACGGAGTCGCAAGTAGACGCAAGTGGAAACTTGGGTTTACTTGCTTGACTTCATTTGGCGGGGCTTGCGTGCACTTGCGTTGACTGCGCTCACTTTGTCAATATCAATTTGCACGCAAGTCGACGCAAGTTTTTTCAACCGTTTGCCACCTAACCCAAGGCAACGCAATTTGATGACGTCCATTAACCTATTATTAGCCAATGAAGGTAGCGGATAGTCTGCATTAAAATGTCTTTTTTTAAGACTTGCGTGTACTTACAAACGTGCGATCCGTTTGGCCAGTCAACGCAAGTCCTTACGCAAGTTCACTTGCGTCTCTTGCGACTACTTGCCGTCCGTTTTGGCCAGGGCTTTAGGTTATGGTGACGAAACGTCACCATTCTTAGCTGTTAAGTATTCCTATACATTAAAGTGCACTCGAAGAATTTTAATAAAGAAACGATCTCATTTAGTTTTTTTATTAGTTTGATCTCCGCTGATGCTCTCGAGTGATTTTAGGGTGATAGCAGATTACAATATTTTCATACCCGCCCTTATGGGAATTGTTGTTTGCTGAACACAGAAGCATCTGATTCAGTTCACTCGCATTTGGCTCCCTTGAGCCCAATTTTGTGAAAAAATATTTGGGAATATGCGTCGAGGCCGACAAAGCAACATTTACTAAACGACGAAGAGGCTAAAGAGTTTTCTTACTTAATCTGCTTTCATACCACTACCTCTTTTTTTTTTATTAAGGAACCAGTAAAATTTAAGCTCAGGCTCAATGTTCTTATTTTTTCGGCCAGTTCCGCCTCAAAATGTTCCTATTTGTTCTTAACATTCCTGTGTATCTATAATGGCTCCAAGGTGGTTCTACCGTACTGTCCAGTACTTCACTGGAGGGACCCTGACCTGCAGGTACCTAAACCATACCTTTCACATGCATCATACAGTGATGGGGCCCAAGAACCGGTACTTATCAGTCAATGTCGTGTCGGTGTTTATACTCATACATTTAATCTGTTACTGTTTACACACGAAAAGTGTGATATGAAGTTTAAGAGTGATGCTAGATCTGAGAGGAAGCTGTCTAAGTAAAGCCCCTGAATTTTGAAAGAACCGTTGGCTTCACACACTGTGTCGCGGTCTGTTTGTTTGGTGAAACAAAACATTCAGTCCCCAGATCGTTCTTAACATTGTTTCTTATTTTTCGAGCCGATTTCAGCCTCAAAGTTCTTATTAAGTTTGTTCTTATTAAAAAAAAAGAGTGTATACACCGAATGCAAATATGGCGGACCACTCGTGTAAGTTTTCGTTTGGTATTAACTTATATGCACAAGATAAACGAAAGAATTTTAATGGATCCTCAATCATCGGTCACATCGACCACCATGCTGATTGACTACATCCATATCCCGTAGTCGTTAGCGATACACAATATGCAAATGAACACTACATCCCCTTCCTCCTAGTCGAGAACTTTCCAACATAATGTAGTAGCATTGCTTTCTTTCGGGATGCTTGGTAATGCTCATTGCTGTGAACATGTTGTTCAAACGCTTAACATACTTCTCAAAACGGGTAGGTGCTGTGTCTCTCGGTTGAAGCTCAAACTCAGGAAAGGTCGGTAAGTTGATCGCTGTAGCATAGTGTAGGTAGGGGTTCCTGAAGACTGTGAAGGTGCTGAGGTCGCTGGAGGATCCGATTCATCCGAAGACATCGAAAACACGGTCGATTGGTGATATGTTTTCTTGGTTGATTCAGCGCTTCAAACACGAAGATTTTCGTCTGCGATTACAGCCATCCCATCCTCGTCGCCATTTGTAAGGTTTTCGTTTGGTATTAACTTAGGATGCACAAGATAAACGAAAGATTTTAATGGATATCCTTATCATCGGTCACATCGGCCACCATTGCCTGATTTCATACCGTGAGGACTAGGCACGAGTCCTGTTAATATATGGGATTAGCAACCTATTGCATCCCCATAGTCAGAAAGAGCACATCCGAGATTCCATAAAATCCCCCCCAAGTTTGGTGTTAATCAGGCTAGTCCTTGACTGAGATAGAGGCCATTTAAAAACGTAAAAAAATACCAAAAGAAATGTAATGGAAAAACCGGCCAAATCGGACTTTTGTCCGCATTTGTCCGGTTTCCATACATTTTCTTTGTAAATTTGTTACGTTTTTTAAATGCCTGTATCTCATCAAGACTAGCCTGATTAAACAAACCAAACTTGGGGATTTCTATGAATCTCGGTGTGCTCTTTCTGACTCTGAGGATCAATAGTTGCTAATCCCATAATTAAAGCAGACTCGTACCTAGTCCCTCACGGTATGAAATCGAGCAATTCTGGTTGACTTCATGCCATATTCCCATAGTCCTTAGCGATACACAATATGCACATGAACACTACACACTCGGACGGCCCGGGTCTAGTAGCGTGGAAGCGAGGCTAGTCAGTCCTCTGATGCTTTGGTTTGACTACGCGTCCTTTTGACTTTGTGTTGTTGTGTAATAATTTCGCGATGCCTTCGTTCTGCTGCGTACCCAACTGCAGTCAGAAAGGTTACACGACGTCAATAGGAGAAAAGGTTTCTTTCTTCAGGGGCACCCAACCACCGTTTCACCTCAAATGCTTTTAAACGCTGTTTCAGGCTATCTGGAGTACTTTTAAAGCTCCGTAGGTTAATTTTAGGTTGCACTAAAAAAAATTTATCTGTTCGGTTATTCTAGAGGAATTTGAGTATTCTCGAATATTTTAGGGCTCTTTTGTTCATTTCCCGAAAACCTTAGGTCTTATCGCCTTTCCGAAAATGATAACTAACCTTTTTACCGTACCCAAAACGACATTTTTAGCAATCCGAAAACAACATACATTAAATTTCTCATATCAAGAAAGTTCGAGGCGAGAATTATCTCAAGAAAATTAGAGGGGATTAAAGGCCTTCCGAACAGATAATTTACCGAAACGATCCGTTGGGTGCCCCTATTTCTTTAACTTCCCTAAAGCGCCTTTGATGAGAAAAGAGTGGATACACGCGATCCGTCGAGAGGAAGGCAAGGACTTCGTCATAACAGAACGTACGAAAGTCTATTCAGTACATTTCAGGTCAGAAGACCTTAGGAAGTCTATCAACGGTCGGATTTATATCAAGGAAGGCGGTGTTCCTTCAAAATTTGACTGGTCAGTACCTTCTCCGAAAAAAAGAAAGGCCCCGACTGAACGGCAACCGCTGCCTGCGAAGAAAAAACTGCCTACCGAAGATGCCGTCTGTGAGCCAAGTACAAGCTTCGAAGATGACACATGTAAATCCCCAAATTTAGAAAGACAAATCGCCGAACAAAGCACAAAGATCGGCGAACTAGAAGAGAGATTGAAGCAGGCAGAAAGTGAAATGAACAACATTCGTCGCGAAAACATCGAATTGAATG
Organism: Platygyra sinensis; assembly: GCA_019787425.1. NCBI lineage: Eukaryota > Metazoa > Cnidaria > Anthozoa > Scleractinia > Merulinidae > Platygyra > Platygyra sinensis. The sequence continues at coordinate 10,713 of JAHPZR010016332.1, read as the reverse complement.
AGAAATTGGCAGAGTGCGAACGCCAACAGAAGGAATTGTCTTCGCGTTTATTTTGTGTCGATCTTTTCACGACGGACGGAGACATTTCTTTTTACACTGGTCTGTCCAGTTACGCGACTTTTATGGCCATTCATTTCTGCGCGAGTGAAGAAAGGCATTTTGGTGAGGTCGATAGGCCAGCCACCCGATGGATACTTCAGTTGTGATTCACCGGGAACATCTTTGCTCGCGCCGCCTCGTTGTGTTCTTTTCTTCTCGTGTAGATCCGATTCCGATCTGGATCGACAATGTTCTGATCATGGCCAGAATTTATATACTCTTCAACCCTTTTTCAAGAAAAAAATGATAGCTTTAAGTTTCCAATAATTTTAGCATCGAAGGCAGATGCAAACTCAACATGTGCGAAGTCTGCAAAGTGCGAATGACACGAAATTTTGCGTTACCTTTTCACTAGTAACGCCTCTGTTTTCAAGCCTTTTAATGAATCTCCACGACATCTTAACCAGAACCGAAGTTCTTCGTTTTTTAAACTCGCAGGTTCTCTTCCAGCTAGTGAAGAACCGGGAATATTGTCCTCCGTCAAAGCACGCGCAGCCATACGTGACGATCAAAACAATCAGGGAAAAGCCACACTAAGCCACACTGACTAGCCTCGCTTCCACGCTACTAGACCCGGGCCGTCCGAGTGGTCCGCCATATTTGCATTCGGTGTATGAATCCTGCAATAACTGTTCTTTTAGGATATTCTCTGCACACACAATTTAATTTCGTCTACGACAAAAGTGGAGCGTTTTGAAATTAGAGACAGCCAGGGGTTGTAATCCACGTCAATCGCTTGCAACCTTCACCCGTGGTCCATGTTTCTTTATGGTTGGTTCACTGACATCCTTTTGTTGTGTTTCTATCTTGGTAACCTAATATTTTCAGATTTCCTTCAGTATAAAGGTAATTTTATCCTTGGCCAAAATACGGTAACTCAAAATGCCCTGACTGAGATCCTTAACGTGATGTGACGTTTTATGGAGCAGCTAGTTAACAATTTTAAGCCCGTCCTGTGCGAAGTTAATATTAGTAATTGAAGCATTGCAGAGTGACAACTATTGTCATTGATAGAAATTGACAAATTACATGTATTTTACTTTTTTGCTGACCTCTTTGGGCGCCCGACTGGTGAACCAAAGTGAAATACCAATCCGGTATAAGTTTTGCAATGTTCTAGATATTGTGTCCCCAATAACTTGGTTGCAATTGTAATCAACGCAGTAAAATTGGAATTTTGTAACTTTTTTTAAATTCTTTTTCTTTTTTTTTTTTACATTCTTTATTTGTGCCAGCAAATAGATCGGGTTATTTTATGCGATTATATGGCTGATTTGGCCCAAGATCAGTGTAACGATAAATGTTGATTCGATTAACTAAAAATTCATCCGATGAAAGTATTCGGGCCTTCTGAACCTGCCCCCGGAGCCTAATCTAATCATACCATCTCGAAATATCGCGCACTGAATAATTAATTATGACAGGCAGGGTTGACTTTGGCTGTCATGTCACGTCCATGAACGAAGCATCAGCTACTCCAGGTAGTCGAGGAGTCAGTGAGGAGTCATGGACGGATTCGGCTCGGTCCTGTTTGCATCGTTGTTACCATACAATTCAGACCGCGTAACGTTCCATGTGGGAGGTTAAGCTCAATTTGCCACGCACAAACATACATGTGGGTATGTGCAAACGGAGGAAGTGCAACCTTCAAAATGAATCATTATCACCACCTGGTCTGTTGATGATCTGAATAAATGGGTGGTAACAGGGATATAAACAACTCAGTAGCTGAATGCGTCTATTACAGTCGCCGGGGAATAATGACTGCTGGAAATCAAGACGAAGGTGGCAGTGCCTTCTCGAGCTCACATTTTTCGTCATTCCAATCTCGCAGGTCAAAGATTCCAATTAGTCGGTGAAAGTTGGCAATTTGAAATTGGAAGACATCCGCGACGTGAGAAGAATGCTCGAATCCTCGAATCAGTCTGATTAGTGTTCCCATTCTTGTTTCCCATTGTAGTGTACTCGGTCTCATAGTCTAATTATTAAACTGGGAATTGGCATTAGAGGTAGTTTCGCAACTAGAAGAATCATCCGGCATAAATATTTTTTACCTTAATTAAGTGTCTGATCCTCCGGCTCCACTGCACTTAGCAATTTGTGCCAGTCCTTTTCACTTCTAGTTGAAGGGATGTTTCCAACGTAGATGACTCGCTAAAAGAAGAGATAAAATTTCACTGTTATATTGGCAGCTCAGCAATACAGTAAAAACCAGCAAGTTATGTCGTGAAGATGAATTGGATCAAATAGTGCGGGAGCGAATAGCAAAAGCCTTGAACTGACGTAACAAGGGTTGCTAAGTTCAGTCCAAAGTTTCACGACTTTGACAGTAGAACATCTGACGATGTGAAACTCTGCCATGGCATAGAGTTTTGAACGAAATGGAATACTCTCTGTAAACCAAATGCTCAGAAATGCCCTAAGATAAAGGAGCGCGAGAAATTGTACCGTTTGAGACTTAACAATTGATTTCCGGATCGTATTCACCGGCCTAAATTATGTCTATTATATCTTTTTAGCTCACCTGTTTTCAATGCAGATGAATATTTGGACATGCGGTAGACTGTACATGTGTAGTTATAGCACGATAGGTTTCCTCTGCAAGGCCTTGGAGTACTTATCCCAGTAACCTCCAGCTGTTAATATTATCCGCAAAGCGTTTTAGTGGGGAGAATCATCAACTTGACACCAATAAACTATTTGCAAAATTGATGTCAATCATACTGACAAAAAGCAAACGTTTTTGTCTATACACCTGTTAAATAACAACGCCTGCATTCTGGGCCGAAGCTTAATATAATCAACTCTTCTTTTTTTACTTTTGAAGGAATTCTTTTAAAAAGGGTATTGATTTTAAAAGAACAAGCTGTTTTTTCCCGGTCAAAAGTACAAGTACAGGGAAAACTGAGCTCAATGTACGGTAATTATAATTTAATCTTCACTTAATTTTACATGCCAACTGGTATGGCAAAGGTTGTCACTTTTGAGGCTAAGTAAATTTTGTTAGACATATACTTCCTGTTTTCATATGAAAACGTTTTAAGAGATAGGCTTCTGTTTTCGACTATCGTCATTTGGACGAGAAAAAATGAAATTCCTCAAACTTTCCCAGATGAATGGTCTAGATAAGCGATTCCCCAAATTATATTTTTCAGTTCAATTCGATTCGTATTTTAGCGCTGGGGCGACCATCTTGGTTTTGCCCCTCTGAGATGGCTTTCAGCGGCCATTTTAATGCACATCTTTAACAATTTGCCAAGCAAAGAAAACGCTATAATTCCGGGTAAAAACACATTATTCGAAACAAGCAACTGTTACTTGATACGTTGAGAGGCGGTTTTGGTAATTTGATCAACATCTGATCTTTTTTACAGAATTTTAAACTTCTTCCCTTTAGAACTACTTGCGAAGCGCCATAAAAATGGCGAATTTTAAAGGAAAATACCGCCAAAAGTACATCACTTGAGATACCCAAACTACCCTCCACTGAAAGAGCAATGTCTCACCTGTAAAAATATGCAATAAAATTTTGGGGCAGTCAAAACTGAAAAATATTAGAGCTGTGGTTTTGTAAACAAACACCGCCGTCCTAATTAGCGTAATAACGTGGAAATAACGATGTACAAAGGAAATTATGATATATTCCACTTACCTCGCAGCATGTCGACAACTGGATGATCCACGATATCTCACGTTATGTTATCAGTAGGTTTCAGCGGCCTGTTCGGTGATTATTGTGCGAAATCACTCTGAGACTTCACAACCGTTAAGTGTCTCCGAAGCCCTCGTCATAACATGTAGCAATATCAGACTTATCAGTTGCCTTCCGCCTCATATCTGCCGTTTACAAGAAGTTTAACAATTTTCCGAGATCCCAACTGACCCAAACATCTCTCATCAGCCTTAAAAATCCCCCTCTTAATCGCGGATTCTTATCAAGAACTCTTGGCCGTTTTCCATTTACCAAAAGATTCCGGAAAATTGCCGAAACTTCGTTGGGAAATGCTTATCGGCGAAAAACGTGTTCCATTTGACACACTCGTCCCATTCATCCCAGGCTCCCTTCACCGTCCGATGTATTTCCCGCCAAAATACAAAATGGCGGCACAACTGTTATTGTTGAAGAAAGTGCTAGACTTCTCTTTGGAAGAAGAGTGCCTCGTTAATTCAGATGATGATAACATTCCTTTCCTGGCGGCCGTTGCAACCTATATGAGGCGCCCAGAAATAAAGGTTTTTATGAGAATATTTTGCTTGTATAAGCTTACGATCGATGAATTTAAAAGCCACTTCAGGATGACTGTGGCCGAGAAGTACAAGCCACAGGAAGAGTTCCTAAGTTCCTAAATCAGGAGCCAGGCCATGACAGACTGAGCATTCGTAGAAAGCGGAGGAGACGGAAGCCACCGAGCTAGCTGAGGGAGTTGCCGCCATATTTCCTTGCCGATGATATGGTCGTGAGCGGCCTGGAACTGGTAAGCCTTTGCGAAACCCGTAAATGGAACACGCAGTTCCATCGGAAAATTTCCAACGGGAAAACGGGACTACCTTTTCAGAAGTTCCAGTTTTTCCGGAAATTTTCCAGTGGAACAAACCAAAAAATCATGTTCCATTTACAACCCAACCGGAATTTCCGGAATCTTTTGGTAAATGGAAAACACCCAAGTTTAGTTCCGTTTCGATCTATCGAGCACCCACCGTTATTGCACAGATTGCGTTACAGACAACAAGTGCACATTCCAATGTGGGTAGGGGTAGGGTGGGGAGAAATGAAACCGTAACCGGCTTTAAAGCCATTTTACGCATTTCAGTGGCTAAGCTAGTAATTGGCTTTTGCAGGATAATTTAAATATGAACCACTGCTTGGAAATTTGAGTCATTTTGTAGGTTATTTTTGAGCGGTCGGGGGAAGAGGCGTGAATTGTATTTAAAAAAAAAAAAAGAAAAAGAACAGATAGACAATATGAGGTCAAGAAATTATGATCTGCATATAATCTCTTGATCAGCTTTATCAGTTTATCAATGAGGCCCTGACTAGGGCTTCTTCAACAGTTTGTTTCAATTTTGTTCACACTAAGTTTAGTTCCGTTTCGAACTGTTGAGCACCCACCATTATTGCACAGATTTCGTTACAGACAATATGTGCACATTCCAATGTGGGTAGGAGTAGGGTGGATAGAAATTAAAATGTGACCGGCTTTAATCAAAGCCATTTTACGCATTTCGGTTACTAAGCTAGTAATTGGCTTTAAAATTCGCCATTTTTATGGCGCTTCGCAAGTAGTTCGAAAGGGAAGAGGTTTAAAATTCTGTAAAAAAATCAGATGTTGATCAAATTACCAAAACCGCCTCTCAACGTATCAAGTAACAGTTGCTTGTTTCGACTAATGTGTTTTTTCCCGGAATTATAGCGTTTTCTTTGCTTGGCAAATTGTTAAAGATGTGCATTAACATGCGGCCGCTGAAAGCCATCTCAGAGGGGCAAAACCAAGATGGTCGCCCCAGCGCTAAAATACGAATCGAATTGAACTGAAAAATATATTTTTGTGAATCACTCATCTAGACCGTTCATCTGAGAAAGTTTGAGGAATTTCATTTTTTCTCGTCCAAATGACGATAGTCTAAAATTGTAGAGGACGGCTCTTAAGATTTGCCTCGAAAAATGGAAGGAACATAAGCAGCAGTCGCCCTTAGCGAATGACGCTCAGTTCGATTGCATTCATTTTAATTTCCCTATCATATAAAAAGGGCTTATTTGTCTGTTAGCTACAGGTATATAAGTGGAATCATTTCCCAAAAGTTTGTCATAATTTTTGACGCTTAAAGATAATTCACGGCTCGTAGATTTAAGCATTTATTGTCAAAAAATATATGATAATAACAGTTGAAGTCGGTTTCAGAAAATTCTTTAAAAATAAATTGAAGCTGAACCTCTTGGGATGGATTTGATACTGCCTAGTTCTTCCAGATGACGTTTTGAACCGATTACTTTCATCAACATGCATAAATTTTAATTTTGTTAAGCACTTCTCATTATCAAACTGGGATCACGGTCGTTTCTCGTGAGGCCTCGAAAACACCCTTGAAAAAAATTCATTGTCGTGTTGTCGAGAAACTGAACCTTATAGACTTGTCGGTTTTCAGGATGTCAAACCTCTGTAATTGAAAATTAAAAAAAAAAAAAATTGTTGCCAAGCTTCTGAGTGTATTTGAAGTAAATCAGCCTTGTTAGAAAAGCAAAGGAGTACCACAAAAACTGTTGCGATTCCTACTGAGTTTTGTGTTCAAAGCCAACATCCGTTGGTTACATCAAACTTCCTCAAACTGATGAATTCAGTTAAACCGAACTGAGCAGATGTTTATCATCTTGCCTCACTGTTGCTAGGTGATGTGTTTTGCTCTTGTGGGATTGTTTTTGCCTGCTTTTACTTTAGGTAAGGTAAAGTCTGCATCTGACAAGCCAAGTGGCACAGTATTAAATTCGCCCGTACCCATTTATACACCTGGTTGGAGAGAGGCACTGTGACAGTTAAGTCTCTTCCCGAAGCACACAACACAATGTCCCGGTCAGGGCTCCAACCCGGACCACTCTCTCTGGAGTTGAGCGCAGTTAACTTCAAGGCGCCGCAGCTCCTGTTTTTTGCTGACGCCTTTACTATATGTTGTTTTAAGATACCTCTCGTTTTGCATTAGACTAATGCACTGAGATCTGAAAATTTTTAATTCGCGAAAAGCTCATTGAATGACTTTGATAATATCGATCGGTCAGGGATGTGAATTTTCAAAGGAGCCGCAACTCTTGCCAACGCTATCACGCTTTAAGTCACGTTTTAATGGGTGGACATTGCAGTTCAAGCGATCTAGATAACACCTAAGTCGGGTTACTATTACCTTTACCGCCATAAAGTTAACAGGCAGTAATAAATCCACACAAAAGCACAAAATAGATCTTTCATACGAAAAGGCAGATTGTAAACAAAACTGAGGTGACAAGGTTATTCTTATTCTCGTGATCGAAACGAGTCTAAAGTACCAAATAATTTTGCTACGCTACATTGCCACTACTTTTAAAATAGTTATGTAAAGCCATCATCCTCACCTTTTTTTGAATTGTTTTTTTCCGTTAAAAATGCAATCTGAAGTCAGCGCAGAGTACCTGTCGGCAAACAGTTTGAAGAATTGTTAGTAGCTGTAGCTGCAATTGCCAGCATGAGCTATTCTAGACCATTCTACTGATACAGCAGGCTACAAATGTTTCTCTCAGCGTCCGATCGCGCACTAAACCCAACACTAATAAAAAAAAAATGTTTAAAAGAATCGTCGTTAATAACAACTTACAGCGTTGTAACGCTGACGATGTCGCACAAAACAAGAGTTCGTTGTCAATAATAATCCATTCCTCTGGAACAAGGGTCTGGAAGTAGTTTAAAAATGCACTTCAAGCCGGGAATAGGTCACGGTAGCGAGTGACAGAAATACAAGAATAGACTTAATACGATGAATCTGATTGGCTGTGGCATGAAAAGATCGCTGTTATCTCGCGTGCTAATCACTTTGACACTGGATAGCTATGTCGTGGATCACTAAGTCAACCATCAAATGAAGTAGATGGTTCAGAGAGATTGAGGCTCAAGTCAATAGATTGTTACTTAGTTAAGTCAACAGATTACTGACTTAAGGTAATGAATGATTTGCCAGTAATCGGATACAATGCTATGCGCAAAGAACTCTGGGATCGCCAGGGGGCAAACATTGCTTGTGGCCAGAAGGAAATGTATGGCGAAAAGCTGTTCCACGTCCAAAAAAAAGGATTTTGGAGAGAGATCAACACTTTTTTGCCGTAATTTTATCGCAAATGGACTTGAGGAATGTTGATATGCAGAATATGTAAGTAGTTGTTTGAATAACCGTGAAATATGTGATAAAATCTACTGATAAATTTCTATGCTTGCGTAATGTTTATTTCGAAAATTACATCGTGTAATGGTCTAAAATATCACAAGATTAGGTATAAATCGAGAGGAAACAATCCAATAAAGCCTTTTCAATTTTAGTTTACATGTGTACGGCCTGTTTTCTTATTATTACTCAGTCTTTTATAAAAAAATTATGGCTCCTGGAAATGTACCTCCTCAAAGAAGCGAAGTCGTTGTCAGAGCTACATTGTAGAGGAGGCGGCAACCGTTTTTACCGCGCTATAGCTCTTTGGAGGGATGAAATGAGCGATGAGAAACACGAAGAAATCCGTAGGTTAGGTTCTCCTTGGATTGAGAAAAAATCCGAAGGTTTTTCAGCCGCTACTCCTCGAACTCTGTGAAGGAACATGTTAAGAAAAGCAAGATCACGAGCACTATTGTGCATCGCTGCTTATATAAGTGATCGATTTGCACCTTCTCGACGTCACAGAAAAAGTGGTTTAGTTCTAAACCGATTGTGATCACTGATTCATGTTCATCAATCACAACAAAGAAGCAACGCAATTTTTTTAAATAAGTACTAAAGAGCACACAGCAACACATCTTGTCAACTTGTTTTACTTTCTTCGACCGGTTTCGCCTGATCAAGCACACAGACTTCGTCAGGGGGTTTGAACAAGATGGATAAGAGGAACTTGTTTTACACCTAATCTATAGAGTACAAATCACGTTCCAACTAGGCTGTGAATATCGGAAAATACCTACAGAAAATTACGGGCACGATATGACTAAAATCCTGACCTGCAATGTTTACTTTTGAGGCTCAAGGATTTTACCCTACACAGCACAAATTATCGGTCACCGGACATAATTCCAATATTATATGTCACCTAACTTAAAAATACGCCACAAGGAGCCTGTACACAACTGAAAAAGCTCTATTAGGTTATTTTCTCTCGATTTATACCATCTTGTGAGATTTTAGACCATTACGCATGTAAATTTCGCAATGAACTTCACGAAAGCAAAGAAGTTTCGGTAGATTTTATCACATATTTCACGGTTATTCAAACAACTACTTACACATTCCGCATATCAACATTCCCCAAGTCCATTTGCAATAAAACTACGGCGAAAAAGTGTTGATCTCTCTACCAAGATCCGCTTGTTTTGGACGTGGAATCAGCTTTTCGCCATACATTTTCCTTCTAAGCGATCTAGCAAGGTTTGCCCCCGTGGTGGCGATCAACCAGAGTTCTTTTGTGCATCAACATGGGTATCCGATTAAATTCTGGCAAATCATTCATTAAGGTGTCGGATATATTTCAGCTTAAAGACAAGGCCGACAAGGTAGTATGGGGTAGTTCTTAATTTTTTTTTCGGAGGTGCACAGTATGATGGAAGAAAACACTGTAAACCTTTTCCTGTGGCTTTTAAAAGGCGAAAACGCAAAAACTCACACGATTCGCATTGTGGGCGTTCGAAACTTGCCTCTTTTGACAGGGCGTTACTACTCGATTAAAAGCCTACTTGGATTGGAGAGATGCACAGAGGAAAACTCCGACCAGCAGGCAGATTGTAACTCGGAGCTTTAACTTTTGGTTATAATCGGTGAAGGAAAATAAAAAGTTTTCCGCGTTACTTCGGAAGCTCAGACTTCAACTCGTGTCGAGGCACTGTCCTTAGTGAAGAAGGTGATTATTAGCTCTTTGTGGGGTGCGATCACACCTTATCTAAGGCCCAACATAACTCATCGTCTCAACATCGGGAAGAAAAGAAAGGTATAGGAATTTTGTTTTTATCCTGAATCTCATCCCCGTCTCTTCAGGTTGCATACTCAGGGAGTGTGTACTCAAGAAGACGCTGGAATTCAAGGATTCTAACTAATTCCCCTCTAAAGATCCAGGACCTGGTTTAAGGCAATTGTATTGTTTTGTGTAGCTAACCACGGACCCAGGTTTGTTGCGATTATAGACTTTTATAGAGGAAGAAGCGCCGTCAAGTTATAAGCAGCGCCTGCCAAGTTCGACAGGGCATCATAAACTCCAGAGATTAAAACTGCGTTGTTTGGCAAGGATGTTGGTAATGAAGCTTTAAATTTCTCGGCCCGTTACATCAAACATTCTGCAGTGGCGAGTACTGAGACTGGTCCGATTCTTATTTAAAAGATATTATTTTGGTCCCAATTTTACACTTTAAAGTTTGTAAGAATTGTTTTCTAGTCAATGTTTCTTCAAATTATTTCAATCACGTCATTAGCATGGGGGACTCACTCGACACTTCACGAGGCTTCACGTGCATACACGTAGGTGTTTGTATGCTTTATGGCCCGCTTTATCAGGCTTTTAACATCGATAAAAAATGTAAAAAATCGTCTATTCATACACTAGTGAAGAAAATCATTTGGGAGGATTTAAAGCAATGATGGCGGCGACGGCGGGCAGGACGTAGAAACATGGAGTTATGTTTCAGCCGTTGAAAAGTCGGTAACTCTGTAAATCTGTTCAGTATCGCCTATCCGGTATAAAAAATTTGCTCAAGGCTGAACATGCTAGCGCGACAGTGCGACCATTTCCAAGAAGATACCAAAAATTAGCCATTTGCGATTGCGCGTTCTCTACCCAAACTAATAGAACTTTAAATCATTTCACGCTGTTTGTTTTGGCAGAGGATGGCAAAGAACTGTACAGAGAGAGCC
>JAHPZR010016325.1:0-29357 GCA_019787425.1 Platygyra sinensis | reverse complement strand
TTACATTAGCAGTTCTTAATTAAACCTTAATTGCAGTAGCAGTTTGCTGCATGAAATAGGTGTACCGTGTACAAATTCCTGTTCTAAATTTAGATTTTAGTAGTTAAGTCGACGAGGTGGAAATGAAAATGAGCCAAGCTGGTGTTCGCACATCAAGTGCTTGATTTCCAAGCTATAGTACAATGTACATGCACACGCTTCATTTTCGGTAAATATTATAAGGTTTAAATTTGTTTAGAGAAGGACAGAGAAAGTTAGTGCGGCATCCACGGAGGTCATTTTGTGAATAGAATGCACGTGAAGGTGATGTTAATTGGAACTACTAGGGCGACCAGGCGTAAAGGAACAGTTACCGTTAATACAATTGCTTTTAGCACAATTGCTGTGAAAATTAATGCATTGGATGACGCATTTCCTAGTACTTAGAGCGTCTGGAAGTCCTTGCCCGCGGGCAATATGCGATAGTAGCCTGGTCCTTATAATGATAATAAAACACGATCAAAAGAGCTGGGAGGGGCAAAAACCAGTAAACAGCGCCACCCAATTGTTAAGTTTTATAGTCAGTTCAATATCGTCTTGGACCTGCTGCTGTTTCTGTTGCCCTTTTTCTACTATAGAGTCGTGCAATAAAACTGGTACTGACCAGTATTAAAGGAGTTACGCCATGGCTTGCACATCTTGAAAAATTTGGCAAAATTTATTTAACCATCTTAGCTCCTTGATGATTGATTATTCTCTTTGCTGTTTCTTTTTTATCTTAGTGAACTAATATTTTCAGGTTTCTTCCAATTTAAACTATAAGAAATAGTGCAAAGGTCGGCCAAACAACTTGAGAGTCGTGAATACAATATTTCGGCAGGCCAACACCAGCCTTAGTTCAAAAACACAAACACTCTCACTGACAGTTCACTCTCCGCTCACTAAAGCGGCCTTGTTGGCGTCGCTGTCTTAATTGGATGACGTCACTTTCTCCTCCGCCCCAACTTTCTCAGTAGTTCCCGGCCATATTTGAATTTTGGAATGGCGGGCAGCCGAAGCTAGAAATTGTTGCTGAAATAATCTTACTTCTCTTGGGAAGTAAGACTTGAAACTTGGCATGGTAAGTATTTGATATGAGTAATTTTAATTTATCAAAAAATAGAAGTCAATTTCTCACCATAGTAGCACTTTAAGTGAACGCGAGTTTACATGAACTCGCCCAACGTAGCGCAAGTGCTGATCGTACACGGTTTTTGCAGTACTAAAAAATTCATTTTAAGGTTACCTCAACTGAACTCAATTACATGCATTGACTGAGCTTGTTTCCTAATTCTTTGAAGACTTCGAATTGCGTTTTGCCTTGTATTGGCTAGCTCAAAGGTGAAGCAATATATCCTCTTTTAGCGCGTGACTTGTTCTGTAGGAGAGTGGAGAAGGCTATTATGAAATATGCGTCATTTACTGCCACTCTAATCAATGCATTGTTGACAAGCTCCTTCAGAAATTTTCCAATGTGTGCGTGTACCTAGAGAAAACACGAAAACACACCTTGTTGACTGAACTCCATGCACACCATTATTAAGCTCACCAAGGCAGCGTCTATCGGTCTTATTACACTGTTTTCTCGCCATCCTAAGCAAAACACAGTTCTGTATTCCAGTTCTGATTCTCAGCATACGTCAAAAAGAACGACGCAGAAAGCTTACCTGAAATGATATAACAACCGTCTGGGCAGAAAGTTGATCTCCCCATTCGCAACCGCGCCAGAAGCTTATCACAAGCAAACGGTCGAATTATATGTAACTTACAAAAGCTGCATGAAGAAGCTGAGAAAATAAACTGTGTCTACATAACGCATTTTTCACTAATTGGTCAGATTCCAGGGCGATAATCACTATGGCTTTATCACGATTGCTAAAAAACTTTGAAGGTCCATAAGTTTGGCATAATATCAATATTTACTTGAGAATCCTTAATCCCTCAACCCGTAAAGAATAGTTCTTGGCATGCATGTGACATTCATTAATTATATGCGCAGTGACTTCGTAATTATTTGATGTAAATACATCCCCAGGATGATGCAGGTAAGATTAGGTCCACGTTGTTTTCCTTTGGAAAACCAGATACTGTACAAAATTTCCTTAATTTTTTACGTACTCGCCATGGGAATAGAAATACTATAAATATTGTTTTTGACAAACAAATAAAGCTCATTTTAGGAGATTTCAACTGAACGCTTAAATTTGAATAGGAACAGCAGGTGTCGTTATTAACTTGTCATATTTTATGTTCATTTTGATGCATCCTTAAACTTCGCTGTTGCATGAGACTTTAAGACGATTTTTGCGAGAGACGATTTATAAACATCCTGATGCTTTTGAAAGGCAACATTGTTGCGTTAAAATAAAGATTGTGAACCATAGCGCTACGAAAAATTCAAACGAAATGTTTGTTGCGACAACAAGTTAATTCTGAAAGGCGCGGTCCAAAATAAACCTGCAATATTGTTGAGCGACTTTATTACGCTGTGTTAACTAAAATCTTCTCCTAAAATTCAAAAGAAATTCGAAGTTTGAGCGGACGCTCGTGTAATTGTAACATACCGTTTCCACAAGAATAACGTTAACTTTTTTGAAATTCACAAGACATCAAAAATAATGTATAATTTATTTTGTCAACTTGAAGATACTTGTGCCCTGCGCGCTACGGCTCTTTAATTCGAGTTTTTTGAATAACGTTTTACTACTATTACTACTACTACAGTCGAAGCTTTCTGCGCTTTCTTGTACGACTGCCTTCATAAAAACCCGTTTCAGAGACACACCCCACATGCCAACCTTTGTCATTTCCGTGATTGTAAGTAGCTACGAACAATTTCAACGAGTATGATTTAGGTTATTCTGTTATCACACTGCCTTTATTTTATGTTGCAGGCGTAGCTGAAATGATCTTTATCATCTTCTGTTGTTTTTAAGCTCCCTCGAATTAGCATCTACGTTACAATGCTCACAGGCTGCTGAATCATTAGCCTAAGGGGTGTAGACTTTCTGTGTACGCCAAACCGGAACTTGTGGTGGCTCAAAACAGTTTCCAGCACTTAGATTCGTTAATAACCATTCTTTCTAACCTGATGCTACAATCATGGTATCAATTTACTACCCAACCATTGGTGAACACGTTGTTTTCATTTTCACAACACAGTAGGGTACCATAGGAACAGTATGATCCGCTAAAAACACCCTCAATTACAGCTTTAGGGGCTTATTATTGAAAAACTGCCAGTGAATTTTTTTTATATTACAAACATTTGATCAGCACAACAAGGCGCAATTTTTGGCAAAGTTTTACAAAATTCTGTAGGTGGGGTCCAGAACCATCTTACATACATATATACGTTTTATTTTGTTTTGAAATTAGAATTACAATTTTAACATGCCGGCGAAAATTAAAGGTGACTCTAAACCCTACTGAAATAATTTTTTTAAAACTTTGCCAAAAATTGCGCCTTGTGCCTATCAAATGTTGATAACATAAAAAAGAGTCACCGTGCTGTTTTTTAATTATAACCCTCTAAAGTTGTAATTAAAGGTGTTTTTAGCGGGCCATGCTGTTGCTATGGTAGCCTATTATACTACGAAAACGATAACAATGTATTCACCAATAGGTGGGCAGTATTTTGATACCATGATTGCGGCATCAAGTTATATAGAGTGGTTATAACGACCCATCAAAATCTAAGTGCTGGAGACTGTTTTGAGCCACCTTAAATCTTGGCGACCTTAGATTAACCGAATTACATCATTCTAATAAGGATCTCGTTCAAGTGTCTTTAGTTCAAATCGTTCCTCTTGGCTTTATCCTTACCGTAAACAGGTCCCAAGACAGGTTATTATGCTGTTGTTCAGTTTGTGTGGACCCAAATTTAAACAACAAACTAACGGAAAGTGGAAGGCGAACATAAAAGAAATATTCATCAGTTTTAGGATACATCAAACGAATTCTAATTTGTTCTCATCATTTATTTGACAAGCCTGATTATTTGCAACTCTTGCAATTTACAACATTATGGTGTTTTCGGGGCATCAATTCAAACATCATTAGGCATGTAATATGATATCCTTTGTCGCTTTGTATTTAAAATCTGTGTACGATATCAGACTGTTTTAGTTTGCATGCGACTATTGTTAACATCACGGAAGTGTAAGGTCGACTCCAGTGTGTTCAAGCAAAAGAGGATAAAGAGTATCTCAAATGAGCCTTGTTACCAGGGTAATCGTAGCCTGCGAGCTGGCTCAAGTTGGAAGACAAGTGCGCATCGGAGCAAAAGCGTTCGCGGCGGAGCCGCGAGCGCGAAATCTCGGCGCCTCTTAACCAGACTCCTTTCCGCGGGATCGCTTTGCCCTTGGCCGCTCGTGCGCATGACTCTGCATGACCCTGACGCATGACCTGGTCAAGATATTTTTAGATCTCTCCCGGTTAAAGGCTGCGAAATACGATATACAAAAACCCTCAACTTGTCGCGCAACATTGTTTCGTTGCAAGTTTTTGTCGATGTTTCCCGTTTTTCACCTTGCGTGATCAACTTGTCGCGCAACAAAAACATTTGTTGCGGGTTGAAAGAAGTTGTTGCGAAAAGTAGAGCGCGGGTCTACTTTGAGCAAAAAAGTTTGGCCTTGTTGCTCGTTTTTCATCAAACTCACAACTTGTCGCGCAACAAATCTGCTCGTGCCCTAGCAAATCAACCAATCAGCGCGCCGCATTTCTTCAACCCGCAACAAATGTTTTTGTTGCCGGTCAAGTTGATCACGCAAGGTGAAAAACGGGAAACATCCACGAAAACTTGCAACGCCGGAAACAATGTTGCGCGACAAGTTGAGGGTTTTTGTATCTCGTATTTCGCCGCCTTAAGGTTTAGAAACAGCGAATCCTGGGACGCGGGGCTTTACACTTACTTTGTTCCATCCTCCAAGGCGTCCAGGCAATGCGCGTTGTAACATCTGCGGAAGAACTAGGGCTCATGTCGGCAAAATACTCGAGAGTGGTTAACCAGGACATAAGGCCTATATCAGAGATACATTTCTCTTACCCTTAAATACCGTTCATTTTTTTTTGTTTGGGGGAGGGCTAGTGGGATTTGGAGGAGTGTAATTTGAAAATTGCATAACTTCTTATTACTGCTAGTCCTGAGCGTGTTGTAGCTCACAGGATTGAGAAAAGCAGCTAAAGGTTCCTGGGCAATCAGAAATCCTCAAAAAAAGGAGACCTTTCACCAGATCTTCAAGGGCCTAACAGGAAGCTATGTGTCAAAAAAAAAAAATGAAAACCGTAGGAAATCAAAAGACAGAAAACAACGTCCGGCACGTGTATCATATTTGCGTTGCGAATCCTTTTGCAAAAGAGCTTTCCCATTGTCTTGTTTATCCTCCTTCCCTGACAATCCCTGAAGCGTGTTTACATTTTTTCACTTGCCCTCCCCCCCTATCGCGCCAACACCCCGTATCTCACAAAAAAAATGACCGGCCCTCCTTTATCCTCTCGTAGCTCAGCAGCTCAGCTGTGTAAAGCTTGCGTACAAACTTAAGAGGTCAAGGCTAAAGCCAAGGAGATATTCTTGGTAAGTTGGCCTTAATTATTGGTTGGAAGAAATAATCTGTTAAGAAAAATGTGGAATGTTTGGCTGAAAACACCGGAAAAGCTACAATTAAGAGATTCCCCTGGCCTTAACTATTTTGGTAAGTTTGCATTAATAATTGTTAAAAGAAAGGAAATTTGAAGAGAAGGAAAGAATGTTTGGGTAAGAACCCAGCAAAAATTGTCATCAAGCTCAAAATCATCTATCCTACGAGAGAATTTCTAATGCAAACAAACAAACAAACAAGCAAACAAACAAACAAATAAACAAATAAACAACAAACAAATAAACAAACAAACAGCTGAATAACGAATTGCCGACCAGAAAGACGGTGTCCACTTTCTACAGAAGAAGCAGGACAAAAAGAAAGCCCAAGAAGGAAAACAAAAAACTACTTTATTTTATGATAATTTGTTTTTATCAACTTGGTTGATAATGTGAATTGACCACCGTAAAGATTCGGAAGCTGACGTTTCGAGAGTTAGCCGCTCGTCGGAGCGAAGGGCTAGCGCTGGAAACGTCAGCTTCCGAATCTCTTTATGGTGGCCAATTCACATTATCAACCCAGATGATATAACCAAATTATCCTGTAATACTCCCACCGACACAGACCACAGTTTCTTTAGAAACTTACCCCCTTTACTCTATTTTATGTAGAGTGTTTTGTCATTGGTCTTTAGCGTAACGATTTTAACGGTACATATTTGCACGTAACACGTTACAAACCTTTGGCCACCATATATGTATTGCAATATGTTGACTGGTTGTGTCAGTGATCAGCACCAGGCCATGCGCAACCGAAAATTATTATGCATTTCAAGTAGCCTTCATGCAGTGTGACAACACTAAACATGCCGCCGTTAATAATTCATGCCACGGGTAGTTATTTCGGTAACCTCGCAGCTCCTACAAGATCTAAATTTCATTAGCGAGGATAGAGTCGCAGCCCTTTTGGTTTAGGCCTAGGGTCCATTGTTTCTGTTGTTTGTTCTTTTGTTAAACCTCAAGGGTGGTCTGCAATCAGGTGAGACCTTGTAAGAGCTGCGAAGTGACCCAGTTATTTTCAAAACATTTCTTAAAATTCGCAAATTTCAAAAAACTCCCGAATTGGCAGTTTTTCTTTAATAACACTGTATTTCCATCGTGAAGATTAATCAGTCTTAAAACACTGTCAAATCACATTGTAAACCTCAGGAGCATTTGTTTACTACAAGATTTAACTTCATTAGAGCTTGAAAGGCTAGGTATATTTAGCAAATAGAATCGCACTGAAACAAAACTTTAAACCTATCAGGGTTGCTTTGAAATTAAAATCGCTTTCAATTTTGGCCCTGCGCGACAAGACTGCACATTACTAGCGAAAGGTACAGGAAATTAATTAAAAATGACCAGCATCACCACTAGTGGAGCATTTTCCTTTTTAAATAATAACATTTATCATAGAAAATAATTCAGTCTGGATATTTTGCCATCTGTTGAGTACAGTCGCGCAGCAACTAAATGTTTGTCGACTACGAAATGCAGAAAATATGTGGATTATGCAGCCCTGGGGAAAAATATTGGCTTATGACTACTCTCTTGTGATTTAGTATTCTGAATATCACGAAAATCGCATTCAATAAATTAATGTGAAAATTAGTAAAGAAAAAAAAGCGTTTGTACTTGACTGATCGAGAGGGTTTTTTTCGCATTGCTTCGTATCGGCAGGAAAGGAGTGAAATAAACCTTGTATTTGAAACATGATCATGATGTTATCATGTTCTAAATAAATTATTTGTTTTATGATGCTGCTGTTCTTGACATTTCTTGATGAGAATTTAAAAATGATGTTTATGGCAAACTTGAAATAGAAAAAAAATGCGCCTAATTTTTATTTCTATGCATCTAAATCTTAACTCAATCCAACACAAAAATAGGAAGAAAGTCACCTATTTACAGACAGATTTTGCAAAACGACAAGAATTTACAATTTGCCGTTTGACGGACGTCTTTCTTAATCTCTTCTTTGTTAGCAAAGCCAATAACATGCGATTGATCTTCTTACCGAGCCTTAGCAGCACCCATGCATACCCAAGACTGAACTAAAAGAAACTACTAAGGAAAATTGTGAATTAATACGTGTTAAATTCATGTTTTGTCTGTCTTATAACTAAATTATATATAACCGTTATGATCACGCAAAGCATCGTTTTCATTATTTAGTGACTAGATGAAATCATTACACCAAATGAGCAAAGGGCTGTGCCGCAAGAAGAGTTGAAATCAAAATCCATAAACTAAATACTTACCCCGGAATAAAGGAAGCAGCTTCTAGCATCAAGTAATCGCCAAGTTGAAGGTGAATTATTGCTTTGAGCCTTAATGGAACAGAAGTCAATGATTACAAATACAGCTGCAATATATATGGGTGGATTAATGAAGGTTTCGCTTCACATGATTGGACACTATTAATTAGGCCCGAAGCGAAAACGGAGCTATATCAATTTAGGTTTTTATTAATGTGTCAAATGACGTCAAGTGGACCGGCTTGAACCAATAGAAAGAACTTCCTCTCTAGATGCTTCACTTTCCTGTGCGTTAAATTGGTTTCTAAGGCATTGCAAAATTGGTCAGCTGCACATTTGCTTGGCACCTCGAAAAAAATTCAGTTAAATCTTCAGCCGGCCCGCCTCTCTGCTATCAGTTAATTTTGCATATCTTGAGTCTGGCATCAATGCCTTTCAGTTGCAGCCAGCAGCAAAAGATTTTGACCAATTCTCAACTATATTTTATACTCCACCTAGGCCCTTTTTTAGCTGAACTATGCGAAAGACGGCGGTGCGACCTAAAATCCTGAAACTTCCACGGGGTTAAGGAGACTTTTTGTTAACACTATCCACAAAGAACCCTCATTGTCACCATCAACAGCACCTCATTGTCGAGAATAATGGTTGAACTTTATCGCCTAAAAGTCGCCAGTAGAGTTCATTTTATTTTTTGATGTTGACGGTAAGGTGTGATTTAATTATGGGAAACTTCAAGACAGAAAACTTTAGTTGGGTAATATCTATGCAAATATGGTGTGTAAAATGTTTGTATTTTAGTTTGCTGGAACGATACGCTTTCTGTATATACAGACATGTCTTAACGTCAGGAGTTATTGAAAATCTCTGCCCGGTCGAACGTTTCTTATTAACAATTGCGGGTTAAATCAAAGAAAGCGATAATGATTGCATTCTACTATTCTGAATCAACTGTCAAGATTCTTGGTTGTTAATTTACATCAAGTCCAAATTCAATTACCAGCAAGGCCGCAGCATCGTTTGAAGAATATAAACACTACCATATTTCAGAAGTCCAAAAGCTGCTGCATTTTTTCCCCACAAAATGTGATCTTGTCTTGTTTCAGGTCAGCTGACAAAACCTGTTCTATTTTCTTTGTTCTTCCGACTTCTTCTTTTTCCAGAAAAATTTTCACAAATCCAACAGCTATAGGGATCCATTAATTTGTTATCGGTGGAAATGCTTCATTTTATGAAAACTAAATCTACTATTTGGTTGCGTCCTCTTTCTTACAGAGCGTGCATTATATCTTGTAATCAATAATGACTGGAATAAAACCTATTTAGAGTTCCCAACGATTGATTACAATTGTTTTTACTCGCGAAATTAATGCAGCTGATCAAGACGAAACCACCTGTGTTCAGTGTTGACGAAGTGAAAGCTGTCCTACATCTTGAAGGTTTGAAGGATAAACATCCATTTAGATGAATTCCGTCTGTATTCAATTAAATTTTGCTTCGTTTCAGCCTTTGTTTTGATTTGGCATGCTGTGTTAGCTTATTCCCAACAGTATAATCACAACTTGAATAAAAAGAAACGCCTATGAATGCAAAGCGAAACAGTGTGAAATCCTGCCAATGCTTCTCCAATTAATTCTTTTCCCGTTAAAACGGCCCTCAGCTATACAACTTGACGAAAATCTATCCGCAATAGTTCCAAACAAAATTGATTTGTTAAAACAGTGTTGAAACGAATAAATATGCGTCAGCAAAGCTGTAATGAACGTTACAAATCATAACCAAATTGGACCAAAAACTAGAAACGCTTTCCAATAGAGAGCCAGATAGTCTCCCCACTGGGTTGCCTTGTGGGCAATCTGTATTTGAGAGAATCCCAGTAATTAATTTTTATATTAAAGCGAAATTTCGCCATTAGAGTTCTTAACATCCCGTGGTTTTAGTGTCAATGAACATTTAGACCTTACCTTTGAAAGACAACTTTCCTAGCGCTTAAAACCAGCTTGTGTCCTTGAGAAAAGAAATCGACAATTAAACAAATATCTTCACGATTACATGCAACACACTCCTGAAGAACAACTGATAATAGACCAAAAGAAATAAATTATTTATCATCATTAAGTATGTTTATGGCGCTTTTATTTTTTGACAAAATAAGGGATTTAATTACTTGAAAGGATTTTCACTGAATATTTATAGCTTATAGTGCCGCTCTTTTGGTGGGTCAATATTTCCAAGATATTTTTAATTTTTGGTTTTGTTCAAAGAAGGTTCTTGCTTCAGATTAGAGGCTTCAGAAGAATATGTGCCACAAGCGAACTGTTAACATCATAAAGTTTAGGTTTTAAATTAACATAAAACGTGAACTTAGCGTCATAATAATAATAATAAATCTCGCAATAACACAAAACCAACTCCCCCTCAGAAAAGTGAAAGTATTAAAAATTCAGCACTTAAAACTTCGTCCGAGAAACATCTTTTTTGCTTTCTTCTTTACTTTGGGGGTGTTGAACTTTATTTTCTTTAATGCTACAATGGAGAAAGAGTGGGATGGAAAAATCAATTGATAAATCATGGGTTTTGGGCTGGAGTGAATTGCGGGTTTCATTAGAAAGATCAAGACTGAAGAATATGTTATGAGTCATGGTAGAGGTATTACAAGCAATTGGAAGATCATAACAACGCATTTCCTGTACCACGATAGGTAAAATGAAGGAATACAAAAGACGGGGTGTCTATAAACAAAAGATGAATATCACTTATTTTTGTATGAACAAACGCAAACTGAGTTAGGATGTTTAGAGCACATTCAGATGCGCTTCAGAAAAATATTGGCTGATTGAGGTGTCATGTGGTTTCGTGTAAATTCTCCTAGCGTGCTTTTCAATGCTGGTGTATTTTTCAAATTGTGTATTTTCATTGCATTATCCAAGAAAAATTATTCATTGTTTGTCCCACCTGCGGGAGTTTTTATCTGTCTCTTATTTCACGGCAAATTGTCTTTTTTTAAAATAGTGTACCCTATCAGGCTTCGCCCTCAACGAAATCAAACAACATTTTGTTAGATTAGTCGCTGTCCAAATGTAAATTCCATCAGCAAATGTTTATTAATAAATGAAGTTTTTCCGTGACCAAAAATTGCGTTTAAAATAATCGAGTTAAATTAATGCAATTTCATACAAAACTCAGGTTAGGAATATACGGACTACTTATAAGTCTAACTTACGCTGTGAATAATAACCTGTGAGTAATTGTACTTGTGAGAGACCACTGTGAAAATTGAGAGCACCGGACGAAACATTCGCCTGATCTCTCCCTTTGATCAGCACAACACCGAAATTAAGCGATCAAAATTACAAAGAAACTCTTGAAATAAAACATACATAGAAGAGAGAGATAAAAAAAAGCCTTTCTCTTCAAATAATGTTGTCATAAAAAGAAAAGGTAATTTCTAACTACGGTGAATTGTTTTTGGGGTTACCAGATGAATAAAATTGTGAAGTTTCTAAAGTGTTTTGATTCTAAATCAGAGAGTTTCTTTTTGTTATCACGCCATGCATGCGCATAACAAATGAGTTAAGGCAGGTTTAAATTTGAAATGTTCCACAACCAATCTTTTTCTAATCAGTCATTAGTCTTGCAGTCGCCATCGCATTTAACCCGCTCTATGTAAATCTTGCTCTATTAAATTTCACGCAGTATAATTTGGAAATATCGCACTAATTCGGGGAATTCTTGAAACCAAAACCTTTAGGATGACGCAAAGAAATGAACTGGTTATATCAGGTTAATATTAATGAAACAAACTGTCTTGAATTCTTAAAGAAAAGAGTTTTTTCCCGCCTTCAGTCGGTAGATATCTGAACGCTGAAGCACAAGTGTTTTAACTGAAACAAGACTTACCTCATCAGACTTATTCTTTATGAAGCGCTTTTCGATTTCAGCTTAAAACTTTTGCCAAAAGCTATCTTTGCTCGCTACAATGTGAATTGAACTTAGCAACGGCTGGACTCGCTGACTGCAATTAGCTTGTTTCCTTTTTCTTCGCCAAGCTAAGCTCGAGGTTGAATGAACAGCGATGGGGCTCCGGTAGTTTAAAACAAATGCCCTTCTTGCTTGCGTCATTCTCATTGGAATACCCAATGAAGAAAATAATGAGAAAAGAATTAAAATTGAGTGTTTAGTTACCTTACATGCGAACTGTTAATATAATGTATGGTTTCACAACAGCTTGGCAAAGTCTTTATTTGATTCCATAAAACTAATCGCTCAATTTTACTTAAGGTCAGTTAAACACTGACAGTTCTTAATTGTCCTCGAAGTTGTTACGTAACTTTCTCAATTCTGTTCGTACTTCTTTCTATTGTATTTTTCTTCAATCGTATCATTAAACTATGTACAACTTTCGTTATATTGTTGTCAGTAATTTTTTTTGTGACAAACAAAAGAGGAAACTTAAGTGCTAATTTTCGGTACACAATGCATTGCACTCAGACCATACGCGTGGCTAGCTTGCAGTGATGTTCTGAACTGTTGCCTCTCTTTCGTGCATTGAATGTCATTGGTAGTTGATATTTTTATTTTGTGTTTGAGTGTCGACTGTGGGCTGCCCCTGGCATATTCCATAAGTTTACCACGGATTTTTATGAAATGTTGCAATTTACTAAAATCGGCATGATAAATTGATCCACGGAGGGTTTTTTTTTGCTTTTTTGCTTACATGGAAATACTGAAGGAACGAAAGATGTAAATCACCGAGTTTTCAGTGGCTTTCGACTCACGTCTCTGAATGAAAGAAAAATTCGTGTCCCGAAAAGGATTCGAACCCGCTCTTCCCCGACAAATCAGGGTAGTAAACAGAATATAATTGAGTTTGAATATAATTGAGTTTGAGCCAAGAAAGCCCTAGGAACCAAAGATGTAAATCGCTTACCAGTGGCTTTCGACACATGTCTCTGAAATGAAAGAAAAAGTCGTGTCCTGAGCAGGATTCGAACCCGCGCCTCCCCGCAACACTAGTCGGGCGTGATATCCACTACATAATCGGGTCACCACATTGGGCAACTTTACTGATGTGAGTAGGTCGGCAAAGAGCCAATGCAAGATGCAGGGAGACGAGTGTTCGAATCCTGCTCAAGACACGAATATTTCTTTCATTTCAGAGACGTTTGTCGAAAGCCACTGGTAAGTAATTTACATCGTTCGTTCCTTGTTTCTAAGGCTTTCTTGGCTCAAACTCAATTATAGTCTGGAAATACTAAAAAAAATTTGATTTTATCTGACGTCGTCAAAATGGTCCACTGCCATTGTAAAAAGAATTTCCTTACTCACCTCACATTTATATCAAAGTTTCGTATGTTCCTCTGACGTGAATCCAAACGCTTGCAATTACAAGAGACACAAGTAATGCAATCGGAACGCCCAAGGTTTAGTCTGGAACCTTTGATTTCATTAACGCGACTTAAGGGAACTTAAGCAAAATTGGCAGACAAAACATGCGACTTTAGGCGACTTACGAGGACTTAAAGCGACTTTTTGACTCCAGTGATAAAACCTAAACTTACAGCAACAGTCGCTGCATATAGTTTGAAAATATATACAAAATCTCTTTCAATAAATCAAAACTATAATGATCATTTTGTTTACTTTTGTATGTACATAGGTCAGTATTCAGATTTTAAGCCATTTAATTAAAAAGATTACTTAGAATTACCACAATAGTTAGTGTTAAATTAATTATAACAATAATAATTAAAGGAACCTTAAACCCTCTTTAAAGCAATTAAGCATGCTAATTCGTACATTAATTTTACATCGCGCAATTCAACTTTTACAGTAAATTATTCGATGCTTTCTTGTCGTCTAGAGAAATTAATTACATCTTCTTCATGCCCTGTAAACAAAAGACGGCCAATCATACTCGCTTGCGCGTCACGCCAGCGTGGGGGACTAGACTAAGTCACGTGACTTGCGATCAAGTTTGCCGTAGAAAGTCTTTTTACGGCAAAGAAGAGGCTCGCACATATATGTAGATCTCAAAGAATGGTTAGTTTCCGTTTGACAGTAACAGTAGCACAGTCAACGTAAATCATAAGGGATCAAACACTGTTTCACGTGCTTGATATATCTTGTCAATCGAAACAAAAGCTACGGGGTAAAGAGAGAGGTAAAATCGTCAAAAATCTATGTTTAATAAGACCGGGTATCCAAACCTCTTTCACGGTTGTGATTTTTTTAACTTGATGCATTATTAATGAGTTTGAGAAGCTACAAGGTACAGACGTTTACATTTGGTGGAATATCATAGTGGAAGTAATACTCGTAGTAAAGATTAATAGTAAAGATCAATAAATGGTTTATGTTTGGGAAATGGCCCACTTTTGGGCTGTCACTGTGTTTAAAGAACGTGACTTAAGGCCTCTTAAGATCCTAGAGGAGGCTACAGGAATTCCAAGTAAACACATGTGATGATGAGCGACAAGCTCAATAAAACATTAAGCGCGTTCAAAGGGCTGAAAAACAAAACGGTTGTCAAGCGCGAGCCTGAGGATACGTGTACGCCGTGACAAACGCTCGAAAACGTAACTCGCATTATCCAAGTCCTAGACTTAGATTGAGGGAGCAGCAGTTGTAGAAAATTAAAAAAGAAAATAGGCAGACAGGCTTAACTCTGATTTCTAGTTATTTTACCAGAATTATGACTGTGCTATTATGACACATTCACCGATTTTCACCGATTTTCATTGGTTTCAGATGGACTGGTATAAATCAATGTCGAAGCAATGTTGACAATACATCCCACTTAATCATTTACACGAATAATGCGAAACTGAGGATCCACCATGACGCGTCCTGTTACCTAGCAACACGTAGGTATAAAATTCTGTGCTATATCTTTCAGACTGAATACGGTACAGGAATTCTGACTGAGAAGCTTCACCGAGAGAGACGTTTTTGATTGGACTTCCTTTACTCATGCACCGATTTGTTTTTCAGTGTGGAGCCATGGCAACCTCCTGAGCATTATTTTCATTTTTTGTCTAAACTTTAGCTTCAGCATGTTCTCAGTAATTAATAAAAACTGCAATAACTCCGCTCTCTGGGATTCATGTCAACAACTGAAGTTCAATTCGATCAGGCCCAGGCGAGACTTGAGCCTGAGAAAGCAGACGCATCTTCGTTCGGCGTTCTACTTGCTTTTTTGTTTTTGTTTTTCGGTGTTTTCCGCGATCACCTTCAAAATCAGGGAGTCTCGCGAACAGTGCTTTGCGTTCTTAAACGCGTGTGCTGTATGAGCGACCGCTGGCCGACGTCACTACCGCAACCATTTTTTCACATTTTGTTGCGTTCACGACACAAACATTTCTCTTACTCTCGGCGCCTGCAGGAAAATCGCGAGGAAAGTTGCAAAGCTGATCAAAATCCCGAGAATAAGCACCACTCGATCCAGGATCTTGGCGGCCATTTGCCAGTCCATGTGGTTGTTCATTTTTATCATTTCTTCAGTATGTAGCTCATCCACTGGCTCGAAAACATACTTTCCTTGCTGCTTATGATCCACGTGATCATTCAAAATAGGAGTCTCCCGAACACTGCTTTGTGTTCTAGAACGCGTGCGCTGTAAGAGCGACTGCTGACCAACATCACTGCAGCAGCCATTTTCTTCGCATTTCGTTTCGTTGATGATACTCATTTTTCTCATTTCGCAGGGCGCTGAGTACGGATTCTCCGAAAGTTGTGTTAAATCGCAGTTTTCTTTTACTATATAACTCTTTCGGCTCTTCTTCTTTTTTGTATTGCCAATCGGTTCATACTTTATCCTGACCAATGGTCCCAGAATGTTAAACATAAGTCTCTTAAGCCACCTGGGCATGAGAGAGCGCTGGTAGTAAAAGTTCAAAATGACGCAGGTGGCAAACAAGGCCAGTCCAATCTCTGTTATGGCACTGGAGTAGTACTTAGCTGAAAAAACAAAAACAAAAAGCATCTGTTGTTAAGGTGGTTCAAACGAGTGTTTTGAAACTTGCCCTGTGTTAAACTTACCCAACCAAGCAATATTTTGAAGATGATGCAAAATGCAATACTGAGGAATCATCTAAAGTCTAGTAACGTCACAACTAGTCTGGGTACCTTCCATACTCGAACCTAAGTCATAGTCTCAATGACAGATACATTCTCCAAACGGGACATGTCCCGGGATAGTAAGGATTTCATTTTTAACCATTTGTTACCACTCGGTATACCACTGACTCTTCTATTATAAAATAACATAGTCTTTGATACTGATAGCTCACGAATACCTTACCTAGCAGTGGAATGTACTCAGAATCCGCAGGCAGTTTATTCGAGGTTAGCTCCTGAAAAATAGCCATAGCCATCAACACGGTGATGCCCAGTCCAATCCTCTCCCCAGACTCCGGCGGCAAGATAAAGGAGAGAAGGACCATCATTGCAATAAGGGAACACGGTACCACAAGGTTCACCATGTAGAAATAGTAACGCCTTCTTAAATAGAGTGTTATTATCACACTTGGGTACGGGTTGATACAGCAGCTGTATTCGTCCTATCAAAGAATGAATTTTTAATCGTGGTTAAAATACGTGAAACGCTCTTCATAAAAAAGAAGTTATAAACTTCATTTCTTCGGAGCAGTGTCGTGTTTTGAATAATGGAATTAAATGAGCTGTATTGTATGAAGTGAAAGTTTAATCACAAGCTTGTTCATGCTATCAAAGACTACATGGATTTACCGATTCGCCATCACCACTTGATACCACTTGATCAAGAATGAAACAACTGTTCTGAAATTCTAGAAATGGTCTACAGACAGTGAAATGTCCTTGCATGTGTGCATATGAAAAGTTTTCTTTAACTGAAACTTGTAATTTTAAAACAACTAGTCGAAGCCTAGCCTCCTACGCAGACTTTCTTTGGGCTCGTCACGCAATCTTCCTCCCCCACGAACGTCTGCTGAAACGACCGGGCACATTCCTTACCCTTTGTTCAAAAAGGTCAGCCGGCGAGCACGTGGAGATCACCGAGGAGCCAATCGGCGCTTGGTTATTGTTCAATAGAAAGCCAATCATGGGCTGTGATAGAACAACCCCCAAGATTAAATCCTATGGTACTAGAACTATCAAAGGAGAAAGAAACCTATACATCGAGCTCCAGAAACATAAGCTCGATCAGATAATGCAAGAAAAACACGAGAATTTCTCTAGACAAGCGTATAGCTTTCTCGAAGTACAGCTACGGCGTCTCCGAATACAAACGTACGAGGGCAAATATTATACCCGTGACAAGAATCTATCTACTGTACTTGCAAACAGTTCTAATCATAGCCGGGCCCGGCGTCACAATTTAGAATGCAAGTTAGCAACACATTCACACTGATTCACAGTAAACGTCATATTTTGTCCCTCGGGAGCAAATACTTGGAGACTTAAAAACATATCTTGCAATAGAAATGAGCCAAAACAATACACTAACACATGACAAATTATAAAGGGGTCAAACTCAACGAAGCAACACGCAGATAACAGCGGAAATCATGCCGCACGATCTAACGGCTCTAGTTTTCTCCTTATAACACAATACGAAATGCCCTTCATAAACAAAAGTGAAGCGACAAAAAGGTTGAAAGACCGAAAAATAAACGGCAAATGTACAAATGCCACGAACCCCAGGAGTCGCGTTTGGCCTGTCTATTTTATTTACTATCATAGCTCTTGCCTCTCTGTCAGCAATATCGCTCAGGCTTACAGCAGGAATACCGAGTTTCTGGAGACTTTCCACTTGGTCTTTCATCAAATTCACAAGAGAAATGACCACAACAACATGCCTGTGCTGTTGCGTGCGACGTCGAAAACCATAGGCAAAGCTTGATAAATAAGTTACTTTCCGTACCCAGTCGGCAGATAAACGAAGACGTCCACCTTTTTCTTCACAAAATATTCCATAGCTTCTCGCTGAAAAGGATTAAAATGGACGATTTTTGAAAGTCTCGCAAACCCGTTGGAAGGCCACGCAAATATCCGCCAGTTTGTTTCTTACAACTTCACATGCGAAAATTTATCAAGGTTCAAAGTTCGCTGCCTTGATCGGGCAGTGCACTGTGATTGGTCTAATTAAACAACCCATTCGTTTCAGCAGACGTTCGTGGGGGAGGAAGATTGCGTGACGAGCCCAAAGAATGTCTGCGTAGGAGGCTAGTCGAAGCCTTGATCAAATTCGTGCCAGAACAACTATCAAGCTGTAAACAGTCTCAACTATCATATGCTGTTTTGTTTTCTGCAAAAAAATGCAAGTAAAAATAACGAGGCAGGTAAGTGAGATAAATCTATCAAGTTCCTTCGCTAACCTCTATTCTGACAGCTGTCACATTAGCCAGTTCCCATTCGGTATTATTCTTATATATGTCTCCTTTGGCCCCAGTCTCCGACTCGTCCACGACTATATCCACCTCGCTTCCATCAAAAGCCCACGATCCGAACTTCAGTGTGCAGATCTAAAGCAAAATATAATTCACAGCATTTAAGTTTGAACTCGGAGCAAAGTGGCTTACACAACTTCAGCATTGCTACCATGTTTTTAGATTTTTATTAAGAAACCCATTTTGATAAGCGCACAGCACTAACAGCACTACTCTTTCAGAAAACAGTTACAATCTTTTTTTGCAACAACCTGAAGGAATTTGTAAAAGGAGCAATGCATTATTTTCTCCTGGTTTGTTTGGCTGTACCACGTGATTCAGGGCTGCATCAGTGAAACGTTGCATCCGTCTGCATCATATCTGTCAATCGTCGCCCTCAGATTTGCGTTTATTTTCTCGTCGTCCAAGTATCTAATTCGCAAGATTCCAACAATAAGCTATGATAACTAGCTTTATTTATTCATCTTTGAAACAAACATATTCTCTCCTGTTCGTGCTTTTCAAAGGCGTTGAAATCATGCAAACCTTCCCAATTAAACTTCTTTTTACGACGACTCTTCATTCAGTGTCACTGAGGTCGCAGTCGCCACGTTGCTTGTAGTTAAATCGTAAGAAGAAGAATGCTTTTTAAGGTCTGAATCGGCACAGGATCAAACATATCGCGTGAAGTACGTGCAATCGTCATGACGAGGGTGGAGAAACTCTTAGATGGCGTAGTATATTGAGATTTTTAAAAACATACAAGTTAACAGGTGACGAACCTGGTCATCAAATGGAAAGAATTCAGTGTTGATATCACATGTGCTCTGAAAGATAGCTGGCGCCATCCACTTGCACGAACCACTGGAATTGATGGCTATTTTTGTCTTGTACTTCTCTGTGCCTCCTCCCAGTTTATCGTTGTCATCAGCGCTGTCGGCGAACCGCACACTGTGTTAAGTTTAATGACAATAAATAACGGCAGGCCACGTTTGATTGACTGAGTAATTGAAAGACGGATCGATCGATGGATTGATGAATTGGTGTGTTGATGGATTAATGGATTCACAAATCGATGGATCGACGGACTGATAGATTGTTAGATTGATAGATCATTGGATTCATAGATCGATAAAGAGATGGATTAATGGATATGGAACGATGTATTGATGGATTGAAGGATTGAACGATTGATGGGTTGAATTGATGGATTGATGGATTAATGGATTGAAATGATGGATGGATTCATGAAATGATGGATTGATTGACTGATGGATTGGATTGAAGGACTGATGGATTAATGGATTGAATCGATGAATTGATTGATGGCGGAATGGACTGATGGATTGATTGATTGATTGATTGATTGATAGCGGGATGGATTGATGGATTGATGGATTGATCGGCTGATGGATTGATGGATTGATCGACTGATGGATTGATGGATTAATGGATTAAATTGATGGATTGATTGATGGCCGGATGGATTCATGAATTGATGGATTGATGCCGGGATTGATTGATGGCGGGATGGATTGATGGATTGATGGGTTGAATTGATGGATTGATGGATTGATTGATTGATTGATTGATTGATTGATGGGTTGAATTGATGGGTTGAATTGATGGGTTGAATTGATGGGTTGAATTGATGGGTTGAATTGATGGGTTGAATTGATGGGTTGAATTGATGGGTTGAATTGATGGGTTGAATTGATGGGTTGAATTGATGGGTTGAATTGATGGGTTGAATTGATGGGTTGATTGATTGATGGCGGAATGGATTGATGGATTGATAGATTGACGGATAGATGGATTAATGTATTGAATTGTTGGATTGATTGATGGTCGGATGGATTCATGAATTGATGGATTGATGGGTTGAATTGATGGACTGATGGATTGATTGAAAAAAAAAAATGATTCTCATCTCGAGAATGCCAGCCCGAGTCATTTCTTGCAATACTGGCATTTTGGGTCAAGTTTTAAGGAAATGAAAATGTGAAAGAAATATGTTCAATAATTCTGGTGACTACCCGCTTGAGTCATCCAAACAGAGCTACTAGTTCAGTAACTTTATTTGATTGTCTACAGGAGCATTTCTGTTCACAGACTGAAAGTTAGAACCACCTTGTACTGCGTTACCATGAGAACCATTACAAACAATATAAACTGTTCTATCTCTAGTCTCGATCTTGTAATAATTCTTCGTTGGGTTTTCTTTATCATTGATTCTGCTCCCAAATGTTATTTGCAATTAGCAAAGAAGGCTGGTATAATATGTTAGAAGTTAAAAGATAATACGACATAATCACGTGACCTGCTGATATGTTATTTTTATCATTATGTTAGAAATTAAGTTGTCACGGACACGACTGTTAGCTCATGTCGCATACCCTGCTACATTTCAAGTTGATAAAGAACAGTCTGCTAGGATATTCTTTTGGTCAGCTCAGTTTTAAGTTAACAATCTGTGTCTCATCGCTGTCAGGTGTTAGTTTATGTTAATTTACGCCAAATTTCGAGGTTAGGAAGTCTTTATGTAGCTCTGTCTCACAAAGACTTGGGAATTTGATTGGCTGAAATCGATATTGAAAGCGGTCTATATTTATCCATCTAGATCGTCATCTAGTCTGGTAAAGTTTTGCAGTGAAAAAGTTACAAACCAAAATGCAGAATCATTAACTGTTCTTATCCAACAATATTTATTTCAGGACTGAAGTGACAAAAAGCCTAACGAGAAAACAAGAGTAATAAGGACTAGCAAACTTTGGCAAAATTCAATTCAGCTTATCGCTGTTCACGAGCAAAATGTCACTTACAACAAACCCGTTACGAATTAAATTGTTCTTGTTTGTGCCATATATATAATAACCATCTTATTAACCGAGCTTAGTCGGTCTGTATGGGAGAATGTTGACCTCGGTCGTGTGTACAGACCTCACTGCGTTCAGTCTGTACTCACGATCTCGATCGAAATTCTCCCATACAGACCTCCTGCTCGGTTAATAAGAGCTAAATACAATGAAGAGCTATGATTTAAAACCGACGAAATCGCGTGTCACTCCTTTACGTCACAAATACGCGCGCAGTGTACCAATCAGAATTGTTAATTTAGTTACAGTTATGATTACAGACTCTTTTAACTCAAAGGTAACAACTGATAAATTTTGCCATTTGAAATAACATTAATTCAAACCCACTTTGCTTCCGGACAACGTCTGAAAAACAAAACACTAGCGAAAAGTGAAAAATGTTGGCACCACGATATCAAGCATCCAGTGTATATTTTGGAAAAGATCTCCATTCAGCCTCACCTGTTGTACAAAATGATATCTGGAGCCCAGATCTTCTGCGGACTCACGTGAATAACTTTGGTGCCATTGTAGTCTGCCTCGTTCCATGACAGGTCGGAATTCATCCATTGCTGAGAAGCAAAGTTGATTTCAATGATAAATGAAAGTTAGACCCATGCAATCGACGTGAATTAAAATCTATTGTTGTACCTCCCAATTCAAATACATTTTTCGTTTCATGTCACTCACTAACATGTCACTCACTAACTCCCTGGGGAAACAACAACAGGAACTTTCGACTCATACGTGATCAGGTCGCACTTCTTGAAATCGCTGCAAATTTGTGAACCATCCGGCGTAAAGCAAATGATTTCTTCGCAGTTTTTTTTTCTACTTTTGTGTTGGGAGGTATAACAAAGCACTTGATGACTGGTGCGGTAAAAACAGTGAGTTTTGTTTCCCGTCGACCTCAGTGTTTCCCTTGGTGTCAATCATTAAGTGCTTGTTAATGAACCTGATATGACGGATGTCTAAAAGTACAAAATCTTTAGGAACAAAGAAAGAAATACCTTTTCTATATACTAATCACCCAGCTGAAAAAATTCTTTGTTTTTTCCACCTACCACGTATGCAATCCTTCTTTTACTCTATGCCTCAGACACATTACGACCTTAATGTCACAGTTATAAATGTACGCAGGTGTTTTACCTGGTAAATCCACCATTGAGAACGAATTGTGTTTCCCCTCTCGTTCTGGAAACAAAAATATCCACAAATTCACTCTCAAACGTATTAACGTAAAAGCTCTTGCTTTTGTCGACTTTTAGGAGGCTTAGAAGTATGTCAGGTAGCTGCCTGGTGCATACTATCTCCGAAAATATGTTTTATGAACCAAACAGTTCTTGTTTGTGAGCATTTATGAGCTGCTTTTGAATTGCTTTAACATTGGTCGTGTTACAAGTGACGTGTTGGAGGGGTTAAAAAAATATAAATTTAACTCCACTCCTGCCGACAGGCTGTGTTTCTCTGAGAACAAGCACTTTTAAAAATAATAAAAAAAAAAACTTTAAAGTCACAAAAATCACCAGATATTTGGCTAGTTAAGGCCGAAATTACTTCGCTTCAACGTTGTTATGCAAATATCGAAAGTATGTGTAAATTGGAAATGCAAAGTTGCTTGTTTACCAGGTTAATAATCCTGACAAGTTTCGCGCCAAAAGACACGAGGACAGCACGTGATCTGTCAGAGTCTGGTCGACCGTCACCGTCATACTTCGCAAACATGGCGGACAGAAGACGCTGTTGAGAACTATGCTCTGAAGAACCTGAGAGAAGCAACAAATCATTCATAATTAATGAGCTAATTATTAAAACGACAATGGACTTTTTGTGTATATAGCTGTATCCTCCGCTTAAAAGTCTGTCTGAAAGCTCGATAACGAATGGTTTAGTTGAACTTGTTTTAACAGGTTGAAGCAACGGAAGTTTCTACATTTTGGCAGCTTTCGTCAAAAATCCGCGAGCTTTACAAGGTCCTTGAATTTTACCTTTCAATATAGGTGTTGATACTGATGAAAATATATTTAAATAAAGTAACAGGTGGCCTTCCATGTTTAAGAACAAAATCGAACCGAGGATTTTCTTTATAATACATAGACTTTTTGGTTACCTTAATTGAACGCCCTCTTAACAATTTTCAGCCGCAAACAGAGATCGCGATAGACTAGTTAGATAAAAAGATATGTAGTGGGTGTGGAAGTTTGCTAAAGAGACAATGTTCCCCATGCTGCTTTCTTACGTACTTTAATCGCGCCAAAACCCTAATCGAAATTTCACCATTCAATAAAGGGAGTGTCCTCGCTCAATTGTTGTGAAAGACTGCGGTTCAGTGGTATTTTATAAAGAATGGACATTCACAAAATGTCAAGTGTTATAATAACTGCGCACAGTCGTTGGCCTTTGACGCTGGTCTAATGTTATGAAAATAATTGAAACATATTGATTTCGACCGAAACAGAAACAAGGCGTATCATTACTCTTCATCTTGAACGTACAATTGGAGACAACCTACGGCAATAACGGTTGAGTGTGTAACTGAATCGCCATTCGCGCCGATAACAATCGATCAGAGTTTGTTTTTAAGTGCATAGGAAAGTACCGAAGAGTACATAGCAAAATTAATGCATTTTGAAGAGCCAATTCGATTGCGCGCCAAGGAGTCTTAAGATGCTTTTAAAAGTGTTTTTGAATGTTCTCATGTAACGTGGCCATCTTACTGAAAATGCTGACAAACATTGGTGTATGAAAACACTACTGCACTTCAAGTGCAACATAGCACTTTCGTTCAAAAGTAAGCTTACCTGTTGAGAGCAGAATTATGTTCCAAAGCTGGCTCACGATGGTCCATATGATCAGTTGTACTTTCATTATTGATAGGCGATGCGAACCACTTTGCCTTACAAAAAGAAAAGCTGCTTTCCTTTCCGCTCTAGAATAGCTACCAAAGCCCTCTTCGTTCTTCTAACTTCCAATACTGTCTTGGTCGACAACAAGCTACAACACAACAGAAAAATTTAAAACGATCTTAGTTTGTAAGCTGCAAAATCAGCAGTGGATGAACTTCCACCGCCGACAAAAAGAAAATTAAATGCGTAATGTGTTGTCAGCGTACTTATACAGAGATGGAGATTAAGTTTGACACGCACGAACTCGTCAATCAACCTCGAATATTTTAGATCGCAATTTCATATCCAAAAAGAAAATTGCGCTGAAATAGAAGTGATAAAGATTACCATGGGTGAACTGCAATCTTTTCTTTCAGTATTGGGAAACACTTGAACAAGATATGAATGGTGCCTACTTACCTTCTTAGTTAATTTCCTGAATATACCCATGCAGTGATGTGCTAAGCTTCAATATAAATTTGTGTTTTTTAAATCCCATAACAAAAGAGTCTGAACTGGTTGCCGCCTCGCGATGTGTGTTATTATTCTTGGACAGCCCCTGCTGGGAAATTGTACCTATTTGAGCTTGATGTCGCTGTTTATCGATTGAATGCGATGGTAGAAAGGAGTTGTTATTGTCGTTTAATTATAATGAATACATATTCAAACAGCGATTGACCAATGATTTTCGAGTGCGAGTATACGTAACGCGAGTGTGCTGATGATGTAAGTGTGAGTGGTATAGTAATTACAATGTATTCAAGTTAAGATCATTTCGAGAAGAGAGGAGAAAAAATTAATTTAGTATCTAAGTTGTATTTATAAATAACATGCAAATGCTTCACTGATTTTTAAACTTAAACGTTTTTTGTCTCGCTTGGTGTTAAAAGTTTACTTTAACGTTCAAAAGGCTGGGGAATAATTTTTTCATGATATGTAATGGTCTCCCGATCGGTGTAGCCAATAATACAAGCGGTGTTAACGCATTTACACTTTTCTAATACCCCACGCAGATTTAACATTTTAAGCTGTAAGCATTCAATGTCGCAAAGAAAACTCAATCGAAAAGATTAATTGGCAATCCATGTTGTACCATGTACATTTTATACAGGCTTAAATGGGTAAAACTAACCTCAGAATACTCCATTTGAAAATTTCAGACATGCTGATTTCATTTCCAACAGAACTATTTGATCAGCCATTCCTTGTCCTCATGACTTTGTGTGTTCATTCCTACTGGTTAAATATTCCTAATATATATGAATAAAACGTTACATAAGCTGATGTACTGATGGCTACATAGAATGTAATAACTTACCTCATGCTGAGAGCAATTTGAAAACTCGGAGAAAACATATCATAACAATCAACTCGTGATTTTTCCAAGCCTAATTCTGGATGATTGCGAAACTCCAAGTCTTCGTACATTTATCGAAGGACAGTTGCTTAAGCGGAAAGAAATGCCTTCTTAATTAAGTTGGCCTCAAAGCTTAACTTTACACCTGCGATATGCTTGAACAGTTACAAAAAAATAGTAAATATGTTCATCTGCAGAATTTGTATAAGAAATTAAAAAAGTTATATAAAACAAACTTGTAACTAAACTGCAATGTTATAACAGAGGGGCATTTTGTATCAATGCCAAGTCTACTGATTCAACTTAGACAAATTCCATTTTCATCAGCGCTGTGTATTTCTAAGTATTACTGACTAATAAAGACCGCATTTCGGTCTGTAAGGTGTCTGGTACCTCATTTGTCAGTCTTAGTATTTTTCGCTATTTGCATAAGAAACCAATTTCGTATGTCACAGACTAGAATTCAATTTAATTC
Organism: Platygyra sinensis; assembly: GCA_019787425.1. Taxonomy (NCBI): domain Eukaryota; kingdom Metazoa; phylum Cnidaria; class Anthozoa; order Scleractinia; family Merulinidae; genus Platygyra; species Platygyra sinensis. The sequence goes on along the minus strand of JAHPZR010016325.1, from coordinate 3,483 downwards.
TTTTTATTTACAAGAAAAACACGTCTGTGAAGCTAGTGCAAATGACAGTCAGGAGAATGAAATTTTTCTCACACCGCCGTTGTTTTGCATAAAAGTCGTGTCAATTACTTCTAAAAGACAACTGTACCTTTATCTTTAAACCAGCCGTTCTTTGCCGGATAAAAACAAGTCGATTACGAGTTTAAAAACGCCCTAAATATCAGTTTGTTGCTTATTTTGTCCTGCTTATTGGAAGTGAAAGGTTGGCATGCTGTCTTGCGACTATTAGAAGTGTGCTGTAAACGATTGTTTTTAATTTCACTGAGAAAAGAACCTTATCTTTTCCAAGCGCTCTTAGAAAGTGAATTAATGTGACGCCTTGACATTCAATCGGCGTATTTTTTTTACGAGAAAAGTCCAGATGCATTCGTCAAATGAAATTTGAAGATTTCAACTGAGTTGATTAAAATTCTCTATAAAAATCCAATACTCACAAAGCTTGAAAAAGGCTGATAAAAATTCAAAGTCGAGGCTTGCGAACAGGATCAATTATACCGCTCCAATTAATTACCATTTTTAACAAATGAATCCCACAATTTACACCACGCGCCACGAACTTCACTGACAGGTGAAATTGTAATTTTTCGCTCCGTTGTAGGTTTTAGACGTTTCGAAACATTACAACAAGTATGTAATGTGTTTGTTGGCAGAAGGTGAACGCAAAAAAAGGATGCCCCCTGATAAAATTAAGTTGCCCAGGGCTACTACTTAGTCAGTGCAAAATATGAAGAACTGAGAAAACGACATTGTTATTATAATATATCTTTATATCTTTGGCGCTCGTAAACGAAGCCGCTCAGATCTACCGCTAACAAACGATCATAACCCCTTATCACGCTTTTGGAAATCAACTTGAAGGGTATAGGCAACGTCAAACATTACAGTGTTTGTATGAAAATCTGATGGCAAATAATTCTCTAAAGATATTCAGTTCTGAAAAATTTATGAAAGCAAAGTCCAAAGGCTAGGTCCTTAGGGATTGCATTAACCTAATATAACTGTGATGGAAAGCGTCCGGTCGCGCTTTTAATTTTCCATACATTTTTCTATAGTTTTTATCCGCGAGAGTGCATGTATGTGATGCGGCTCACAAGTCTCCTCACCTTCGCGAAAAATAATCAAAGACAAATTTCAGTCTGGGGCTGCTATATCTCTCAAATTTGGTCTACGCAATCTTTTTCTTAGTATCATAACTTTGCGGCATTCACAAAACGTTCAGAATATGACTTTAAAGAAAATTATTTGTCATTGCACTCCTAAATAAACACTTTTATTTTCTGGCGCTTGTTGCCAAGCCGTGATAAGGTCTGTTCTAAAAAAAGCAACAAACATAAGTACTTTTGTTTCATCTCTTTACCTCAGTGTCTGCAGTGTGTTCCTGTTCTCCTTATCGTGTCGAATATGCAATTGCAGCCCTTGTTACAAAAAAGTAAAAACTTCTGAAAAAGCACACGTTATATCAATACGTGTTACTACGTGACGCTGTGATCTCTTGGTCGCTTGACATTAGCCGCGCAATAATTAACTCGCTGAATGAATTGTGATTCATTATTAAACTTAAATAAAAAATAAGTGGGAACTATTAGCAAATGGCTTATGCATGGAGTCGTTATATATTCGTCCACTGTTTCCAGACGAGAACTGACATTTGGGAATTGTTGAGCTTTGTGAAGGGAGGGAGGGAGGGAGGGAGGGAGGGAGGAAAACTGGAGAAACCGCCTGAAAACCCTGGCAGAAAGGACGAGAACGAACAACAAGCGCTCTCACATGCGCTGAATCAGCCCTGCTCTCTTATCAGTGTGTCGAAGATTGCGTTAGAACAGCTAGGAATCTTACCCAGTTAGAAGCAAGCCGTTTTAGTCATATTTCTTTCCTTGCTTTGAAAATGAATGGTAATTGGTCATTGTCGTTGGGAAAGACATCTTCTTTGGTCATTTTGTTTTATTATCTAGTTAATGTATTTGTCTTCCCCCAACCTGAGTGAGTATGAGTTTATAGGTTTAAGTAAATATGGAACTTTTTGGCGCCTTTTACTGATTGTATAATGAACGAAGTAATAGCTTGGAAGTCTGGAATATTCCATTTATAAGAATATTATAACATGCATTTAGACAAGCTGAAAAACTCACGCTTACCACACAACAAAAATATTCTTTAACAAGTAATTTATGAGAGATATTTAAATAAAATTCAACAAAAAAGAGATTTTTTTAAAAAAAATAGACTATGTTTGGTGCAGCGTTTTAATTTTCATTAACTATAACTGCCAGCAGCGTAAAGAACACAGCTGTAAACATGATGCTAAATCAGTATCCAATGCCTGCAACGTAAAATGAAAATAATTTTATTCCTTAGGGGCTGCGAGCTTGATTCTGACCAGGAAATGATGATACTGATTTGCTTGAATTTCCATGGGAAAATCTGATGGGGAGTATGGAAAACTAATTACTTAAAACATGCCTAGTCGGGTGCGAATCACAACATAGGATTTTTCAAAGTGCATTAAAAGGGGAGGGGATTGTGTTTGTAATTATAAGAACGTACGAAGATAAGTGAATAAATAAGTACATCCATAAATGAATGAGTGCCGGAACGGTAGATGGAGAGATAATTTAGAGAGATAGTGAGTGAGTCTTTTAAGCCCCCTATCACGAAGAAGTCGAGTTAGGGTGAACTCATGTGTTAGCAGCTTCTAGTGCCAAAGATAGTTGGTGTTTGCAAGCAAAATCTCATATTAAATAGAGTTTTCCTACTGCCTAAGGAATAAACTGACTACTTGTAGAAAATCACATCAGTACAAAACCGAGTTTTGTTTTCATGCAGTTAAACGTCGGTGAAAAAGAGAATTTTTATTTGTTTATTGCCATTACGTGCTTCCTGTGATTGTTGCACCTCGTTTTTACACAAACCAGATTTATAACCAAGCACAAGAAGCAAGCCACAAGCTACAATTAAAGGAATTAGGGCTTGAAAGAAAACGTACTGTAATCTTATGTGCACGTTCTTTTAACTATTTAAGTTAGATCATTATATTTAGATTGGAAGATGGGTGTATCAATTTAGTTTCCTTGCAGTTAAGGAGGGTCTTGACACAAAAGTGAACCAAACAACGGGTGTTTTGGATTTGTAAGTGCCTACGAAGTTACTTTACTTAAATGAGTGGTGGCCTCATGGTTAGTGCGCTCGACTCCGGAACGAGCGGTCTGGGTTCGAGCGCTGACCGGGACATTGTGTTGTGTTCTTGGGCAAGACACTTAACTCTCACGTGCCTCTCTCCACCACGGTGTATAAATGGGTACCAGCGAATTTAATGCTGGGGGTAACCCTGCGATGGACTAGCATCCCATCCAGGGGGAGTAGAAATACTCCCAGTCGCTTCATGCTACAGAAACGGGATAAGCTCCGGCCTGAGCGGGCCAGACTTGGCTCGTGTGCAGACTTTAC
>JAHPZR010016324.1:27500-34853 GCA_019787425.1 Platygyra sinensis | reverse complement strand
TTTCAGGTTACAAAGGGAAACTTGATACTTTTGTTTTTCACAACAAGTAAATTCAATTAGAGGTCACAAAATAACTGTTTTGTTCTTGTATGCAAATGTAAAGATATATTTTTTATTTTTAGTTACAAAGAGTAATTTGACACCCTTGTTTTTCACAAGGGAGTAAATTCAATTAGAGGGATGAATCGTGAGCACTTGTTTCCCCGAGATGTTTGCTATTTTTAGTTAGAAATGGTAACTTGACACTTCTGTTTTTCACAAGGGAGTAAATTCAATTAGAGCTGACGAATCGTCACTATTTGTTCCCATGAAATGTTTGAACAAGCAAAACGAGATATTGCTATTTTTAGTTACAAATGGTGACTTAACACTTTTGTTTTTCACATGGGAGTAAATTCAATTAGAGCTAACAAGTTATGGCCTCTTTGTCCCAGGATACTAAACAAAAAAGAAGTTAACATGTTTGGACAGCTTTTAGGTGTCTGCAGCAGCGGTTTGATATAGTTTATTCAGGGGCATTTTATGATATTCGTTTCAGTCCGAAAAGTATAAAACTGTTCAAAATAATGTTCTCTGAAGGCTGCTTGGCACCAAGTTAAACTACAAATTAATTAAATCAGGCTTCAACGAGTCAGAGAGCTTACTTCGCCTTCTTGCTATTTTTGAGTTTTTCTTTTTGTAGAAAAGAATTCTTCTCAGTCGGCACATCGGGTATGTTATGGACGGGTCAATAGACCCTATGTAAAAATTTGTACCGCGCAAATTCAACTTTGCAGTTTCCAAATGCGCCTTACAATAAAAGAACAGTATATTACAAGTATATAAAATATAACAATATAAGTATATAAAATATAACAATATAAGTATACAAAATATAACAATATAAGTATATAAAATACAACAATATAAGTATATAAAATATAACAATATAAGTATATAAAATATAACAATACCCTCAACATAAAACAGGCAGCCAGGCTTTTAAACCAAAATTTTAAGGCCTACTATTTGCTTATCGTAGCGATATAAGATCGTATGTACATCAGATTCTCAGTTTCTTTCTTGCTGTACATTGTAGCCAAAAGACTTGTCAAATTAACCTTTTAATTAGAAAAAAAATAACTCTTGCACGCCTTGCGTGCCTATGTTTAACTTGAGTGGGAGGGGATAAGAGAAAGACAAAATGACGAAGGGGAGGGGGGCAGTGATTATTCGAGGGAGGCGATTATTTCAAATATTTCAGTCAAAGGGGGGCGATTATTCGAAGGAGGCGATTAATCGAGGGACGGCTATTATTCGTTGAAATACGGTAATTATTCTTCTCAGGCTTATTGAGTAAGAAAATTATGTGCTAGATTTTGGACAACTGAAGTAATGCAAAAACCAAAATATTGCAAAGTTACTTACAGCAAGCTACTGAAAATTATTCTAAAATTAAAACGACAATGCACAGTGTATCACATTGTATACCTTGGTGAGAGTGATTCATCCACACAATTTTCATCTTCTTCACTGTACTGTGTGGCTCCCACGCAAATGGTAAACTATGTGATTCGGGAGGATGACCTGAACTTCTCAAAAGATAAAAATAACGAGAGCATGACTGACACACTAGACGCAGGTGTACAAAGTCAACGTCTTCTTCTAATTTCACACCATAAGAGAAGAATTCAATCCTAAACACTTCCTTTCTCTCTCCTGATTTCGTTTTAGTTTTTGCCGGCTTTGCACAAAAACGACACAAAGCAGCTATTTCTGTAAGCGAGGATCCATAATTCTGCCACTTGACACTACTTCTTCCCTAGAAGCACAAGAAATTAAACATGGCGGTCAGTAACGGAATCAGACAGGAAATAAAAAAACACAGTGCCCTCGTACAATTCTTTATGCCCTTAGATGAGTAAGCGATGAATCGAAAGAAAAATAACTGAAGAACACGGCATATTTTCTACGTGTTCCACAAAAATGCCTAACAGCCTTAAAATTGACGGCAAAGAGTTCAAACATACCTGAAATAAACTGTCATCTTTGGGCAGTCTTCTCTAATCATCGAGCAAAAACTTGCACAATCACTCAACCAACAGCCGCCATTTTGTGCACCCGTGAAGTTTGTTTTTCTCTCAAGTTAATCGCGTGGAACTATGGGTATACAACACGAACACAACCGGAGTTATGAGTTATTCACCGAGTTATGAATTTGCCACCATGTTGTGACGTCATGGGGTTATCAAATTTGATAACTGTGCCGGACTGGTCACCTAACATCAGTGAAAAAAAAAAAAAACATAAAGATCTATTACAACAACGTCTTATCAGTATACTGCTGTATGGTGCAGAATGTTGGAGGGGTACCCAAAGAGACAGCCAAAGATTGTCAGGTTTCCACACCTCGTGCCTGAGAACGATATGTAGAATATACAGGCCCCAGATGATCTCAAACAAGAAACTCCATCAAAGGAACATCACCACGGTAACAAAGCAAAGAAGATGGAGGTGGCTAGGGCATGTTATAAAGATAGACCGAGATAGCATAACACGAACTGCATTAAGGTGGACACCGGATTGTGGAAGAAGGAAGAGAGATCGTCCACGAGGAACTTGGAGAAGGACGATCGAGACACATTTAAAAAAAAACAAGGGAAGACTTAGAAAGAACGTGAGACAACAGCCACGGAGCAATGGAAATCCCTGGTATCAGCCTTCAAGGGCGTAGCCAGGGGGATCCTGGGGTGCCCGTGACCCCCCCTTTGTAAGCCTTTTTGTAAGCAAACAACCTACAATATTCAGGTGACAATCTGTTGAGTACCCTCTGTATGAGTCAGTGTGACCCCCCTTTGAAAGCTCCTGGCTACGCCCATGGCCTTTTCTGCCGCTTAGGCGCGAAGAGGATCGTGTCATGTCTGACATGTCACCTGAAAGTAATGGCAACAAAAATTACCACAGAATATAAGGTAATAATAATAATAATAATAATAATAATAATAATAATAATAATAATAATAATAATAATAATAATAATAATAATAATAATAATAATAATAATAATACATCGCTTATATAGCGCAACGCTTCTCAAAGATCCAGCGGCGCTTTACAATAAAGGTGATATAAATAAAATATGTATAAAATAAGGTATAAACAAATAAAATATGTCTGGCCCAGCCAGGTTAAATTTGAAACAAAAGCTAAGGGGATTTAAAGGGGCATTAATCGAGAAAATACAAATGCTAGTTTCAAAATAAATTCTGGTGCTCTTTCAAATAAAGCAGAAGTCGGCACAATACTGTAATTACTTGCGTTAATTTCAGCCCGAATAATTACTTTTGTCGTATTAGACATTTGAGACAGGTCATTATTTATCGCCTGCATGGTTAGGCGAAGGATTGTCTTTTTTTTTGGTGGGAGGGGGGATCATTGGAATTTTAGGATGACAGAAAGGGGATCAGTCATAACCTGATACCTGAGAGCCCAAAAGGGGGCGGGATCACTTACTTGTTCCGGCCTGGATACGAGCAAGTTTCTAGTGCCCAGGCAATCTGGTAACTGGTGACCAAAGACCAAACGCGCGACGCTCTGGACGTCTAAAATCGGAACCAGAATCTCCTGTTTCCGGTTTAATTGTGGGCATGCATCCGGCTAAGTTCAAAAACAGGGAAAAAGCCAGGAAAGAGAACCCGCTGTAACTAATGCTGGCTCACCTTCCGATATCTCCTAGAGTTCTCTATTTCATGGCACTGACCAAACTGATCGCGGCCTCTGGGAACGAAATTGCAAAAGGCGTTGAAACTTTTAAATTGCTTTTCAAATTTAATATCTTCGAGTAAGATCGATCCTTGACAAGCTTTTAACTTTGATTGAAAACTCAAAACAAACATTGTTGCGACAGAGAGTATGGCAGGTGAAGTGAAAAAATAAGAAATTGGCAGAAAGCGTGGTGAATTGTACGAAAACAAAACTTAACAAGAGCAGCTGACTAAGGAGATAAAATCAGATTTACTGTTAGATTGGGGTAAACCTCTCAACGCCATATTTTGATTTAGCAAAATCTGAGATCGGTATCGCGAATTTAAGATTTTTATACGCAATGTGTGAATCCTATTTCTGATCCTAATTGTTAAGCGGTATCATTTTATTTCTAAAACAATGACTCGTTGTAAGGCGCTTATTTAAATTAACGCTAAATTCAACCCACTTCCGATAAATGTACGTTTTCTGACTGTTATTAATTGACATGAAGCCCGGTATCTGACGCTAAAACTCTTGAATGTAAATCTGACGGCAATATCATTTTTAAATATATTATTTTTCTCATTTTGTGACTGACGCGTACGTCCTGCTTAAATCTCTTTGAAGAGAGATAGAAATTGAAATGTTTTTGTCGGCGATTGTGATTTTTGCTATTTTGGAATCATTTTCGTTGCTTCATGGTGAGTAAATTTACCTAGATTTGACCCTAGTTTCATTTTATCAGACTTCTACCTTCCACTGTTCTTGCTTTTAATTGCATTGACAATTTAACTGCTACGTGCGTAATGCCATTTTTAATAAGACGCCGAATGCATCCTCAAGGATATAGTTAGATTCAGATTTTGTTATAATTCTGTCGTGCGCAGATCCGCTGTTTCTAAAATGGATTTGATCACCTCTGAAATGTTTGTCTCTAGAATTCTTCGCGCAAGATGAGATTAAAAGCGCCGCTAAAGAATGGAGGAAATGTTTCAATGATAAATGACAATTCATAGTCGGCATTTCATGTATCAAACTGAACTTCAAAACATATATTCCCCCCTGCAGAATTACCTCTTGTTGATAATTTACAATGCGATTCGCCATTTGAATTGCAATACCAAAAATATACCTAGCCCATTTGGTCAGCAAGTAAAGACACTAGTGGAGGGAACGTGTTTCTTTCGAACGAGCCTTACATTTTAAAATAGCGTTGTGAATCATACCAATGAAAACCCTTGCGCGTAACCGTTTACGACTTGCTTTATTCTAAAGAAGCGTTCATGGATGGGTGGTTAAGTCATGAGAACGTACTTCATGGATAAAGATATCTATTCCTGTAAACCTGCTACGCATGCGAAATAAGCAATAAACATTTTTATGATCGATCTAGTATTTTGAAATTTGTCGAATCAAGTTTCGCTGTGTATTGTGAGTAGTAACTGTCAACAGTAGTTTGTAATTAGTACCAAGATTTCCAAAGAATACATCCAATCAAATTGGTCTGTTTTGTTCCTGTCAAACTCAAAAGCAAAACACGCAAACAACGGTAGAAATGAATGTAATGCATCACACAGCTTTCAATGAATAACCTTCGCGTCAGGGCTGAGGTTACTCTATTTTATTAAGTTTTCCTATAAATTGCGGCTTATAAGCCCCTCGGGTTATCTGTAAACCAAATAGTACGTCCGATGGAAAGCCACCCCTGTCTTACTTTCCTGGTTTTGAATATACTTAATTTTGTCATAGTAAATGGAAACCTATTTCGATCAGCGTGTGTATAGCTCGTTTCGAAACGGCTTCGGATAGAAGTCCCTCTGTTTAAAAGCCCATCTAAAACCCCTTACGAAATTGTGAAAACCCGGGATTTACAACGCTAGGTTAGGTACTCGCTGTGAAACAATGTCAGCGAATAAAAAACTTTTATTGACCTAAATGGAAAAACCATAGCTTCGTCTCAAAGATGTCTCCGGGGCATTATAATTCCTATCGCAAACAGTTTCAATCTTCTTTAAAGGAGGCGTTTTAACCAATTCAGTGGACTGTTGCTTTTTCCCAGGCGTTCCCGTTTTCGAGCCTGTTGGATGTTTCCTAGACAGCGGTATCTCACCTCGCCCCATGCCTCTGCTTCTCAAGGATTTCCGTCCAGAAATGAACTGGAATAACATCGAGGCTGTTATTGAGCAATGCGCCGGCTTGACGCACAACAAAAGCCTTATGTAAGTTTGTCTTTAATTCCCCTTCTGCATCCGTTGATCAACCGCAGTTCATATCATGATTGTCTATCGTCCTAAATCAAGATATTTTTTTCTGCGTACTTTGTTTTTTCCCCTCTTCGTTTTTGAGTTCTCCCAAATTTCTACGAGTGAATCTATAGAGAGGTTAAGCTTCACGTTTACGGCAAACGGAAAAAATAAAACTTTTGCTGTCTGTCTTCGGCTCTCTGTACAGTAGAATCAAAATATTTGTATTTGCAGTGAATAGTAAGAGACACTTTTCTATTTTTGTATGATTAATTTAAGGATAATATGAAAATAATAGAAAAACAGAGGAAATATTTACCGTTTGCTCTCTGCCGTATAAAACGTCAGGCTTAAACTCTCTAATAGTGGCTCTGTTTTTCTATTCTTTTCATGTTACCCTTAAATAAATCATACAAAAATAGAAAAGTGTCTCTTACTATTCACTGCAAATACAAATATTTTGATTCTACTGTACAGAGAGTTGAAGACAGACGGCAAAAGTATTATTTTTGCCGTTTGCCGTTTGCCGTAAACTTCAAGCTTAACCTCTCTATAACTCGATAGGTACACGGCATTATCTACAACTTGTAGCATGCGTTTGAGGAAATGTACAATAATTCGAAAATTATAGATCTTTAAGTGCTTTTATAGCCTCTTAAAGATCTATAATTTTCGAAATATTGTTCATTTCCTCAAACGCATGCTACAAGTTTTAGATAATGCCGTGTCTTGGCAAAACATATTGTTATATTTCGAAAACGGTCCACTCAGTCCGACTTTTTAGACGTTTTCTATTGTGGTTACGTCACATACCAAATATGGGCGCGGTTCGAACAAACACGGTAAATTTTGATGCCTACTGGACTTCAGGAACCAAAAAAAGGAGGTTTTGAGATTTCCTTAGCAACAGACTTGTAGTTAAGTTTCTCCCCCTTAATTATTCTCTCTCGATTTCTATCATGAGACGATAGTTGATGAGGCCGAAATAGAAATCGCCTTAGAAAGATCGTTCGGATGCAGTTGTGCGTGGGCGCGTACCATTTTTTCATTAATTCCAAGTTTTTTGTTTAAGTCCAGAAACCGTAAATGCCCTTGTTTTGTCTTCTCAGGCATTTAATTACCCATTTGCATTAAAATATTCCTCCAACTCTTGGGAAAAGCGAGGAAAACGTCGCCCTTTCGAGGACGACCTCCAGCTGCTGTACACAAACTGCTGATAGTGTGCGATCACTTAGTCAATCAGATTGTAGCATTTGCATTAGCGTTCAAGTAGGATTCTACTAATGGATGATAGTATACGAGTAGCTCAGCAAATGAAATTGCCGCACCAGAACGTGGGTTGGTGTTCGAGTGTGACACTTGTTATTATTGTTTGTTACCATAG
>JAHPZR010016324.1:0-15000 GCA_019787425.1 Platygyra sinensis | reverse complement strand
AAATTTGAAACGCAGTTTTATTTCTACGGTTAGGCCTGCCGTCCACACTAAACCGTCACGAAAACGCAGCTTTTTGAAATCGCTCTTCAAACCGAAGGAATTTGAAAACTCCGGCTTTTTGTTTTCGACATGACGCGGGAAAACACTTTGAAAACGAAGCTTTTCGAAAACGATAGAGTCATGATAATCACGTGACTTCCCTGAGCGAGTTTTCTAAAATACAAAGTTAAAAGAAAATAAATTGCATAACCTGATTGTTGCTTTTTTAAATTCCTCCGGCGTTGTGTGGACGGAAAACATTTGTTGCATTTTCAGAGTGAAACGCACGTTTTCAAATTCCTCTGGCGTAGTGTGGACGGAAAACGTTTGTTGCGCTTTCAGAGTGAAACCTCCGTTTTCAAATTCCTCTGGCGTAGTGTGGACGGAAAACATTTGCTGCGCTTTCAGAGCGAAACTTCAGTTTTCGAATTCCTCCGGCGTAGTGTGAATTGGGCAATGATTTACTTCGGTTTGAAAGCTAACGAATGTGTTTCAGCAGCTCCCGTCGCAAACCAGGCTATCTCAAACGATTTATGCATATTACAGTTGGCTGTTGACCCAGTTACAGTTTTAAAATAGAACTTGTTTGCAGACGTAAACATTTTGATCAATTATTAAGTTGTATTGAGAAAGCTCCACATGGTTGAAATTGTTGAAAATATGCCTGACAATTTCTCATAAAGCATAGATAAAGTGAGCCCAAAAAGAAGATTAAACTGAACGATGTCTAGTTTCTGATTTGCTCCTTTCTTTTCAGCTGCTTTACTGAACTTGTTTCGAATTGTATGATCAATTTGAATCCGCATTGATAAAAATACTCTGAGAAACACAGCCATGAAAATATTACATGCTAAAAAACACCTATATGATCAAACACTACTTTGGAGTTATGCTGGATGAACGATAGTAAAGGTTAAAATCTGAAAGCAGTTCGACGTATAGCGAGGCTAGGTACGCAATGCATACAAAATACATGATATATATTGTAAGTTGAAAACGGCTGGACATAAATAAACTGACGGAAACTAATAAAACAAATACAGATTTTCGGGTTTATTGCTTTTTGTTGTTTCCTCGTTTTTAACGGAAATTATAAAATTTAAATGAAAACAAAAATATACCTATCCGTTTTCACCCATTGGTATAAATTCGCTTTTCATTTATCACACAAATTCCAATAAATATTTTAGTTCCCTAAATTAATTTTTTTCCAATTTCAGTAAACAAGCATTAATGGTTAGCAAAAAGAAACGTCAATTTGTTGAAACAATAACTGTAGTTTTCATATTACACAAATGTCTAAAACAAATATTGTTACTGAAAAACTACTCTTTCAGCGCATTAAAATAAAGGCAAATCTTTCTACCATTTCCTTTGCACCTGTTATTCGGCTTCCCTGGCAACAAAAACAACCTCCTGGATATTGGATTTGTGCCGGCACCTTTTGTGAACGTGTTTAGAATTTCAACGAGCAAATTTAAGAGCCACTTGTGTGGACAAAGAAGTCATGCCTGGTTTGCACTGCTTTTGTTCTCTACATTGTACTATTAGATTTTAAAACACTGGTTTTGTGAGATAAATCAAATTGCTTGTATTTTTAGGCACAAAAAGAAAGGGTTTCTCTGTTTGCTTACAACAGATTCGTAAATGATAAAGTCCAATGTCACAAATGGAAACCAATTAATTATAGATGTCATCCAAATTTTAATGAAGGTTTCTGACTAGCTTTTTTTCAATCAAGTGTCAATTTACAGACCGACTTCTTATTCTGAATTCATGTGGCAGTCGATCAGTTCTCATCAAGTTTGCATCGGAGTCGACCACCAAAACCATCAGGTAAAAAACAGAGAAAAGCTTAACTAATCATTGGTAAAACATATATTGCTAAATACAACTGTGGCAATTTCATGTACTGATGACTCAGTAAATCGCTAAGTGGAGAGAGGCCAAGTTAATCTTGACCTTGAATATACCCTGTACTGTACACTCCTAGCTTTCAGATAGAGAAATAGATAAAGTTCCATACGTTTAACGACACTCGAAAGCTAGTGTACGGGGACACACTTTCTGAACGGCAATATTTCCTCTTATGGTCAAATTTCAATCATCTGGCAATGATGAAAAATTTACTCTTCCTGCAGACATGTTTGTCTCGCATTATTAGAAAACAGCACGGTAGGGGAATATTTTAAAGATTCAGTTTTTCAATTTTCGACTTCGAGTAGAGACTAGGGAAATTTATCTAAACAGAACAGAAACAGGTCTATCTTTGACATCTGAATGCTTAATTTTCAAACTGCGATCGCAATTAGAGAACTATAACTTATTCAAATATTAAATTAGCTTCCCTCTAACTCGAAACAGTGACTCAGTTAAAACCTCGGTATTTTATAAATACTGCTGCTGCCCTCTACCTTAACACATCCAGAGCTAAACATCAATGCAGATGTTCAAGTGGAAAAACTGGGGTAAAATTGTGTAGTGGTTACAATGTTTCCCGTGCTGGCAACATTGTATGGTACACGAAGTTACATTAAGTCTTTCGCTCGTGAAATTTGACAGGTACTAAAAATCCACGCACTTTATGGTAAATTTAGCAGTACTGATTATAAAGGCCGTGAAGTAATAGCACAGTACTACAAGATTAACGTAAAGTGGAGATCGGAGAAAGAGAATTCTACTTACGCATGGGACGCGACCTTTAAATTCAAGTTCAAAGCGAAATAAAGCACACCAAGCGATCAGTCGAGGATGACAAGAGAGCAGAGATCCCTTGCACTCCTGAGTTTAATTTCAGTCATCCTAATAAGTTGATCAGTTGCAGACCTGAATGTTTTGAGCAAGAACGAAATTATTTTGACGTTTGAGAACTTGGCCAAGATATCAAACAGAAAGGATATTCAGTGTGTGGATATTTGAATTACAAGAAACATTCGGTTACACTTGGTTGAAATATAATTATCTAGGGTGTGTTTTTTGTTCAAACTTTCTTTAAAGTTTTATTTTCAAGCTCTAGTTTTCTTCAGATGACTTCACAGAACAGATCTCGTTTGTATACAACTATTTAAGAACGTTCTTGTGCCAGATGTAAGTCACTGGTTTTATACTGTTCACAGTTAATATGAATTAAGTTAATTATAATGTTTTGAACCTAAGTCAAATCCTGGAACTGAGGCCAAACAATGAAGCTACAAAGAAAATGAAAACGCTAATGCAAGGAAAACGTTACTCTAGTGCGAGAAAAAGCTACAAATTTAGCTTCGGTCAATTGGAAGGAATTCAATACAGCTGTCTTCTGATTTAAATATTCTATGATTAGTTGGAAGAACGTGCACATATATTATAGTACGTTTTCTGCTCAATAAGGCGATTTCAAACTCTGATTACTTTTACTTCTTCTAACTTGTAGGTCACATTTAAAAATTGTAGCTTGTGGCTTGTTTCTGGATGTGATAAATCTGGCTTGTACAAAAAAGTCGCACACCAACGTACATTAGGAAGTACATAATGAAAATAAACATATAAAAATATTCATTCGGTCACCGAGTTTAACTGATAAACTGCGTAATGCTTAATGGGAACAAAAATAGCTCGTCTATGGACATCATTTTCTACAATTAGTCCGTTTACTCAACAGACAGTGGGGCAACTCTGTTTATGAGGTTTTGCTTGTAAACACCAACTATCTTTGTCACTTAAAGCTGCTAACACGTGAGATCACCTCAACTCGACCTATTCGTGAGAGGGGACTTATTGGACTCACTCACTATTTCCCTAAATGATCTATCCATCTATCGTTCCGACAAGCATTTATTTTTTTAGGGTAAGGTCTGCATACGAACCATGTGGCCAATCAGGCCGCTTCTTATCTCGGTTTCTGTAGCATAAAGCGACTAGGAGTATTTCTACTCCCCACTGAATGGGATGCTAGTCCATCGCATGCAGGGTTACCCCCAGCATTAAATTCGCTGGTACCCATTTATACACCTGTGTGGAGAAAGGCAATGTGAGAGTTAAGTATCGTGCCCAAGAACACAACACAATGTTCCCGGTCAGGGCTCGAACCCAGACCGCTCGTTCCGGAGTCGAGCGCACTAACCATGAGGCCACCACTCATTTAGTAAAGTAAATTCGTAGGCACTTACAAATACAAACACCCCGTTGTTGGTTCACTTTTGTCAAGACCCTCTTAACTGCAAGGAAACTAAATTGATACACCCATCTTCCAATCTAAATATAATGATCTAACTTAAATAGTTAAAAGAACGTACACATAAGATTACAGTACGTTTTCTTTCAAGCCCTAATTCCTTTAATTGTAGCTTGTGGCTTGCTTCTGGTGCATGGTTATAAATCTGGTTTGTGTAAAAACGAGGTGCAACAATCACAGGAAGCACGTAATGGCAATAAACAAATAAAAATTCACTTTTTCACCGACGTTTAACTACATGGAAACAAAACTCGGTTTTGTACTGATGTGATTTTCTACAATTAGTCAGTTTATTCCTCAGGCAGTAGGAAAACTCTATTTAATATGAGATTTTGCTTGCAAACACCAACTATCTTTGGCACTAGAAGCCGCTAACACATGAGTTCACCCTAACTCGACCTCTTCGTGATAGGGGGCTTAAAAGACTCACTCACTATCTCTCTAAATTATCTCTCCATCTACCGTTCCGGCACTCATTCATTTATGGATGTACTTATTAATTCACTTATCTTCGTACGTTCTTATAATTACAAACACAATCCCCTCCCCTTTTAATGCACTTTGAAAAATCCTGTGTTGTGATTCGCACCCGACTAGTCATGTTTTAAGTAATTAGTTTTCCATACTCCCCATCAGATTTTCCCATGGAAATTCAAGCAAATCAGTATCATCATTTTCTGGTCAGAATCAAGCTCGCAGCCTCTAAGGAATAAAATTATTTTCATTTTACGTTGCAGGCATTGGATACTGATTTAGCATCATGTTTACAGCTGTGTTCTTTACGCTGCTGGCAGTTATAGTTAATGAAAATTAAAACGCTGCACCAAACATAGTCTATTTTTTTAAAAAAAAAATCTCTTTTTTGTTGAATTTTATTTAAATATCTCTCATAAATTACTTGTTAAAGAATATTTTTGTTGTGTGGTAAGCGTGAGTTTTTCAGCTTGTCTAAATGCATGTTATAATATTCTTATAAATGGAATATTCCAGACTTCCAAGCTATTACTTCGTTCATTATACAATCAGTAAAAGGCGCCAAAAAGTTCCATATTTACTTAAACCTATAAACTCATACTCACTCAGGTTGGGGGAAGACAAATACATTAACTAGATAATAAAACAAAATGACCAAAGAAGATGTCTTTCCCAACGACAATGACCAATTACCATTCATTTTCAAAGCAAGGAAAGAAATATGACTAAAACGGCTTGCTTCTAACTGGGTAAGATTCCTAGCTGTTCTAACGCAATCTTCGACACACTGATAAGAGAGCAGGGCTGATTCAGCGCATGTGAGAGCGCTTGTTGTTCGTTCTCGTCCTTTCTGCCAGGGTTTTCAGGCGGTTTCTCCAGTTTTCCTCCCTCCCTCCCTCCCTCCCTCCTCCCTCACAAAGCTCAACAATTCCCAAATGTCAGTTCTCGTCTGGAAACAGTGGACGAATATATAACGACTCCATGCATAAGCCATTTGCTAATAGTTCCCACTTATTTTTTATTTAAGTTTAATAATGAATCACAATTCATTCAGCGAGTTAATTATTGCGCGGCTAATGTCAAGCGACCAAGAGATCACAGCGTCACGTAGTAACACGTATTGATATAACGTGTGCTTTTTCAGAAGTTTTTACTTTTTTGTAACAAGGGCTGCAATTGCATATTCGACACGATAAGGAGAACAGGAACACACTGCAGACACTGAGGTAAAGAGATGAAACAAAAGTACTTATGTTTGTTGCTTTTTTTAGAACAGACCTTATCACGGCTTGGCAACAAGCGCCAGAAAATAAAAGTGTTTATTTAGGAGTGCAATGACAAATAATTTTCTTTAAAGTCATATTCTGAACGTTTTGTGAATGCCGCAAAGTTATGATACTAAGAAAAAGATTGCGTAGACCAAATTTGAGAGATATAGCAGCCCCAGACTGAAATTTGTCTTTGATTATTTTTCGCGAAGGTGAGGAGACTTGTGAGCCGCATCACATACATGCACTCTCGCGGATAAAAACTATAGAAAAATGTATGGAAAATTAAAAGCGCGACCGGACGCTTTCCATCACAGTTGTATTTGGTTAATGCAATCCCTAAGGACCTAGCCTTTGGACTTTGCTTTCATAAATTTTTCAGAACTGAATATCTTTAGAGAATTATTTGCCATCAGATTTTCATACAAACACTGTAATTTTTGACGTTGCCTATACCCTTCAAGTTGATTTCCAAAAGCGTGATAAGGGGTTATGATCGTTTGTTAGCGGTAGATCTGAGCGGCTTCGTTTACGAGCGCCAAAGATATAAAGATATATTATAATAACAATGTCGTTTTCTCAGTTCTTCATATTTTGCACTGACTAAGTAGTAGCCCTGGGCAACTTAATTTTATCAGGGGGCATCCTTTTTTTGCGTTCACCTTCTGCCAACAAACACATTACATACTTGTTGTAATGTTTCGAAACGTCTAAAACCTACAACGGAGCGAAAAATTACAATTTCACCTGTCAGTGAAGTTCGTGGCGCGTGGTGTAAATTGTGGGATTCATTTGTTAAAAATGGTAATTAATTGGAGCGGTATAATTGATCCTGTTCGCAAGCCTCGACTTTGAATTTTTATCAGCCTTTTTCAAGCTTTGTGAGTATTGGATTTTTATAGAGAATTTTAATCAACTCAGTTGAAATCTTCAAATTTCATTTGACGAATGCATCTGGACTTTTCTCGTAAAAAAAATACGCCGATTGAATGTCAAGGCGTCACATTAATTCACTTTCTAAGAGCGCTTGGAAAAGATAAGGTTCTTTTCTCAGTGAAATTAAAAACAATCGTTTACAGCACACTTCTAATAGTCGCAAGACAGCATGCCAACCTTTCACTTCCAATAAGCAGGACAAAATAAGCAACAAACTGATATTTAGGGCGTTTTTAAACTCGTAATCGACTTGTTTTTATCCGGCAAAGAACGGCTGGTTTAAAGATAAAGGTACAGTTGTCTTTTAGAAGTAATTGACACGACTTTTATGCAAAACAACGGCGGTGTGAGAAAAATTTCATTCTCCTGACTGTCATTCGCACTAGCTTCACAGACGTGTTTTTCTTGTAAATAAAAAGAATTAAATTGAATTCTAGTCTGTGACATACGAAATTGGTTTCTTATGCAAATAGCGAAAAATACTAAGACTGACAAATGAGGTACCAGACACCTTACAGACCGAAATGCGGTCTTTATTAGTCAGTCATACTTAGAAATACACAGCGCTGATGAAAATGGAATTTGTCTAAGTTGAATCAGTAGACTTGGCATTGATACAAAATGCCCCTCTGTTATAACATTGCAGTTTAGTTACAAGTTTGTTTTATATAACTTTTTTAATTTCTTATACAAATTCTGCAGATGAACATATTTACTATTTTTTTGTAACTGTTCAAGCATATCGCAGGTGTAAAGTTAAGCTTTGAGGCCAACTTAATTAAGAAGGCATTTCTTTCCGCTTAAGCAACTGTCCTTCGATAAATGTACGAAGACTTGGAGTTTCGCAATCATCCAGAATTAGGCTTGGAAAAATCACGAGTTGATTGTTATGATATGTTTTCTCCGAGTTTTCAAATTGCTCTCAGCATGAGGTAAGTTATTACATTCTATGTAGCCATCAGTACATCAGCTTATGTAACGTTTTATTCATGTATATTAGGAATATTTAACCAGTAGGAATGAACACACAAAGTCATGAGGACAAGGAATGGCTGATCAAATAGTTCTGTTGGAAATGAAATCAGCATGTCTGAAATTTTCAAATGGAGTATTCTGAGGTTAGTTTTACCCATTTAAGCCTGTATAAAATGTACATGGTACAACATGGATTGCCAATTAATCTTTTCGATTGAGTTTTCTTTGCGACATTGAATGCTTACAGCTTAAAATGTTAAATCTGCGTGGGGTATTAGAAAAGTGTAAATGCGTTAACACCGCTTGTATTATTGGCTACACCGATCGGGAGACCATTACATATCATGAAAAAATTATTCCCCAGCCTTTTGAACGTTAAAGTAAACTTTTAACACCAAGCGAGACAAAAAACGTTTAAGTTTAAAAATCAGTGAAGCATTTGCATGTTATTTATAAATACAACTTAGATACTAAATTAATTTTTTCTCCTCTCTTCTCGAAATGATCTTAACTTGAATACATTGTAATTACTATACCACTCACACTTACATCATCAGCACACTCGCGTTACGTATACTCGCACTCGAAAATCATTGGTCAATCGCTGTTTGAATATGTATTCATTATAATTAAACGACAATAACAACTCCTTTCTACCATCGCATTCAATCGATAAACAGCGACATCAAGCTCAAATAGGTACAATTTCCCAGCAGGGGCTGTCCAAGAATAATAACACACATCGCGAGGCGGCAACCAGTTCAGACTCTTTTGTTATGGGATTTAAAAAACACAAATTTATATTGAAGCTTAGCACATCACTGCATGGGTATATTCAGGAAATTAACTAAGAAGGTAAGTAGGCACCATTCATATCTTGTTCAAGTGTTTCCCAATACTGAAAGAAAAGATTGCAGTTCACCCATGGTAATCTTTATCACTTCTATTTCAGCGCAATTTTCTTTTTGGATATGAAATTGCGATCTAAAATATTCGAGGTTGATTGACGAGTTCGTGCGTGTCAAACTTAATCTCCATCTCTGTATAAGTACGCTGACAACACATTACGCATTTAATTTTCTTTTTGTCGGCGGTGGAAGTTCATCCACTGCTGATTTTGCAGCTTACAAACTAAGATCGTTTTAAATTTTTCTGTTGTGTTGTAGCTTGTTGTCGACCAAGACAGTATTGGAAGTTAGAAGAACGAAGAGGGCTTTGGTAGCTATTCTAGAGCGGAAAGGAAAGCAGCTTTTCTTTTTGTAAGGCAAAGTGGTTCGCATCGCCTATCAATAATGAAAGTACAACTGATCATATGGACCATCGTGAGCCAGCTTTGGAACATAATTCTGCTCTCAACAGGTAAGCTTACTTTTGAACGAAAGTGCTATGTTGCACTTGAAGTGCAGTAGTGTTTTCATACACCAATGTTTGTCAGCATTTTCAGTAAGATGGCCACGTTACATGAGAACATTCAAAAACACTTTTAAAAGCATCTTAAGACTCCTTGGCGCGCAATCGAATTGGCTCTTCAAAATGCATTAATTTTGCTATGTACTCTTCGGTACTTTCCTATGCACTTAAAAACAAACTCTGATCGATTGTTATCGGCGCGAATGGCGATTCAGTTACACACTCAACCGTTATTGCCGTAGGTTGTCTCCAATTGTACGTTCAAGATGAAGAGTAATGATACGCCTTGTTTCTGTTTCGGTCGAAATCAATATGTTTCAATTATTTTCATAACATTAGACCAGCGTCAAAGGCCAACGACTGTGCGCAGTTATTATAACACTTGACATTTTGTGAATGTCCATTCTTTATAAAATACCACTGAACCGCAGTCTTTCACAACAATTGAGCGAGGACACTCCCTTTATTGAATGGTGAAATTTCGATTAGGGTTTTGGCGCGATTAAAGTACGTAAGAAAGCAGCATGGGGAACATTGTCTCTTTAGCAAACTTCCACACCCACTACATATCTTTTTATCTAACTAGTCTATCGCGATCTCTGTTTGCGGCTGAAAATTGTTAAGAGGGCGTTCAATTAAGGTAACCAAAAAGTCTATGTATTATAAAGAAAATCCTCGGTTCGATTTTGTTCTTAAACATGGAAGGCCACCTGTTACTTTATTTAAATATATTTTCATCAGTATCAACACCTATATTGAAAGGTAAAATTCAAGGACCTTGTAAAGCTCGCGGATTTTTGACGAAAGCTGCCAAAATGTAGAAACTTCCGTTGCTTCAACCTGTTAAAACAAGTTCAACTAAACCATTCGTTATCGAGCTTTCAGACAGACTTTTAAGCGGAGGATACAGCTATATACACAAAAAGTCCATTGTCGTTTTAATAATTAGCTCATTAATTATGAATGATTTGTTGCTTCTCTCAGGTTCTTCAGAGCATAGTTCTCAACAGCGTCTTCTGTCCGCCATGTTTGCGAAGTATGACGGTGACGGTCGACCAGACTCTGACAGATCACGTGCTGTCCTCGTGTCTTTTGGCGCGAAACTTGTCAGGATTATTAACCTGGTAAACAAGCAACTTTGCATTTCCAATTTACACATACTTTCGATATTTGCATAACAACGTTGAAGCGAAGTAATTTCGGCCTTAACTAGCCAAATATCTGGTGATTTTTGTGACTTTAAAGTTTTTTTTTTTATTATTTTTAAAAGTGCTTGTTCTCAGAGAAACACAGCCTGTCGGCAGGAGTGGAGTTAAATTTATATTTTTTTTAACCCCTCCAACACGTCACTTGTAACACGACCAATGTTAAAGCAATTCAAAAGCAGCTCATAAATGCTCACAAACAAGAACTGTTTGGTTCATAAAACATATTTTCGGAGATAGTATGCACCAGGCAGCTACCTGACATACTTCTAAGCCTCCTAAAAGTCGACAAAAGCAAGAGCTTTTACGTTAATACGTTTGAGAGTGAATTTGTGGATATTTTTGTTTCCAGAACGAGAGGGGAAACACAATTCGTTCTCAATGGTGGATTTACCAGGTAAAACACCTGCGTACATTTATAACTGTGACATTAAGGTCGTAATGTGTCTGAGGCATAGAGTAAAAGAAGGATTGCATACGTGGTAGGTGGAAAAAACAAAGAATTTTTTCAGCTGGGTGATTAGTATATAGAAAAGGTATTTCTTTCTTTGTTCCTAAAGATTTTGTACTTTTAGACATCCGTCATATCAGGTTCATTAACAAGCACTTAATGATTGACACCAAGGGAAACACTGAGGTCGACGGGAAACAAAACTCACTGTTTTTACCGCACCAGTCATCAAGTGCTTTGTTATACCTCCCAACACAAAAGTAGAAAAAAAAACTGCGAAGAAATCATTTGCTTTACGCCGGATGGTTCACAAATTTGCAGCGATTTCAAGAAGTGCGACCTGATCACGTATGAGTCGAAAGTTCCTGTTGTTGTTTCCCCAGGGAGTTAGTGAGTGACA
The DNA here is from genome assembly GCA_019787425.1 of Platygyra sinensis. Classification (NCBI taxonomy): domain Eukaryota; kingdom Metazoa; phylum Cnidaria; class Anthozoa; order Scleractinia; family Merulinidae; genus Platygyra; species Platygyra sinensis. The sequence continues at coordinate 3,632 of JAHPZR010016324.1, read as the reverse complement.
TGTTAGTGAGTGACATGAAACGAAAAATGTATTTGAATTGGGAGGTACAACAATAGATTTTAATTCACGTCGATTGCATGGGTCTAACTTTCATTTATCATTGAAATCAACTTTGCTTCTCAGCAATGGATGAATTCCGACCTGTCATGGAACGAGGCAGACTACAATGGCACCAAAGTTATTCACGTGAGTCCGCAGAAGATCTGGGCTCCAGATATCATTTTGTACAACAGGTGAGGCTGAATGGAGATCTTTTCCAAAATATACACTGGATGCTTGATATCGTGGTGCCAACATTTTTCACTTTTCGCTAGTGTTTTGTTTTTCAGACGTTGTCCGGAAGCAAAGTGGGTTTGAATTAATGTTATTTCAAATGGCAAAATTTATCAGTTGTTACCTTTGAGTTAAAAGAGTCTGTAATCATAACTGTAACTAAATTAACAATTCTGATTGGTACACTGCGCGCGTATTTGTGACGTAAAGGAGTGACACGCGATTTCGTCGGTTTTAAATCATAGCTCTTCATTGTATTTAGCTCTTATTAACCGAGCAGGAGGTCTGTATGGGAGAATTTCGATCGAGATCGTGAGTACAGACTGAACGCAGTGAGGTCTGTACACACGACCGAGGTCAACATTCTCCCATACAGACCGACTAAGCTCGGTTAATAAGATGGTTATTATATATATGGCACAAACAAGAACAATTTAATTCGTAACGGGTTTGTTGTAAGTGACATTTTGCTCGTGAACAGCGATAAGCTGAATTGAATTTTGCCAAAGTTTGCTAGTCCTTATTACTCTTGTTTTCTCGTTAGGCTTTTTGTCACTTCAGTCCTGAAATAAATATTGTTGGATAAGAACAGTTAATGATTCTGCATTTTGGTTTGTAACTTTTTCACTGCAAAACTTTACCAGACTAGATGACGATCTAGATGGAAAAATATAGACCGCTTTCAATATCGATTTCAGCCAATCAAATTCCCAAGTCTTTGTGAGACAGAGCCACATAAAGACTTCCTAACCTCGAAATTTGGCATAAATTAACATAAACTAACACCTGACAGCGATGAGACACAGATTGTTAACTTAAAACTGAGCTGACCAAAAGAATATCCTAGCAGACTGTTCTTTATCAACTTGAAATGTAGCAGGGTATGCGACATGAGCTAACAGTCGTGTCTGTGACAACTTAATTTCTAACATAATGATAAAAATAACATATCAGTAGGTCACGTGATTATGTCGTATTATCTTTTAACTTCTAACATATTATACCAGCCCTCTTTGCTAATTGCAAATAACATTTGGGAGCAGAATCAATGATAAAGAAAACCCAACGAAGAATTATTACAAGATCGAGACTAGAGATAGAACAGTTTATATTGTTTGTAATGGTTCTCATGGTAACGCAGTACAAGGTGGTTCTAACTTTCAGTCTGTGAACAGAAATGCTCCTGTAGACAATCAAATAAAGTTACTGAACTAGTAGCTCTGTTTGGATGACTCAAGCGGGTAGTCACCAGAATTATTGAACATATTTCTTTCACATTTTCATTTCCCAAAATGCCAGTATTGCAAGAAATGACTCGGGCAGGCAATCTCGAGATGATCAGTTTTTTTTTTTTTTTTTCAGTTTTTTTTTTCAATCAATCCATCAGTCCATCAATTCAACCCATAAATCCATCAATTCATGAATCCATCCGACCATCAATCAATCCAACAATTCAATACATTAATCCATCTATCCATCCATCTATCCGTCAATCTATCAATCCATCAATCCATCAATCCATTCCGCCATTAATCAATCAACCCATCAATTCAACCCATCAATCAATCAATCAATCAATCAATTCAACCCATCAATCCATCAATCCATCCCGCCATCAATCAATCCCGGCATCAATCCATCAATTCATGAATCCATCCGGCCATCAATCAATCCATCAATTTAATCCATTAATCCATCAATCCATCAGTCGATCAATCCATCAATCCATCAATCCATCCCGCCATCAATCAATCAATCAATCCATCAGTCCATCAGTCCATTCCGCCATCAATCAATTCTTCGATTCAATCCATTAATCCATCATTCCTTCAATCCAATCCATCAGTCAATCAATCCATCATTTCATGAATCCATCCATCACTTCAATCCATTAATCCATCAATCCATCAATTCAACCCATCAATCTATGAATCCATAAATCCATTAATCCATCAATCAATCAACACATCAATCCTTCAATCCTTCAATCCATCAATACATCGTTCCATAACCATTAATCCATCTCTTTATCGATCTATGAATCCAATGATCTATCAATCTAACAATCTATCAGTCCGTCGATCCATCGATCTGTGAATCCATTAATCCATCAACACACCAATTCATCAATCCATCGATCGATCCGTCTTTCAATTACTCAGTCAATCAAACGTGGCCTGCCGTTATTTATTGTCATTAAACTTAACACAGTGTGCGGTTCGCCGACAGCGCTGATGACAACGATAAACTGGGAGGAGGCACAGAGAAGTACAAGACAAAAATAGCCATCAATTCCAGTGGTTCGTGCAAGTGGATGGCGCCAGCTATCTTTCAGAGCACATGTGATATCAACACTGAATTCTTTCCATTTGATGACCAGGTTCGTCACCTGTTAACTTGTATGTTTTTAAAAATCTCAATATACTACGCCATCTAAGAGTTTCTCCACCCTCGTCATGACGATTGCACGTACTTCACGCGATATGTTTGATCCTGTGCCGATTCAGACCTTAAAAAGCATTCTTCTTCTTACGATTTAACTACAAGCAACGTGGCGACTGCGACCTCAGTGGCACTGAATGAAGAGTCGTCGTAAAAAGAAGTTTTTAAAATTGAGAAGGTTTGCATGATTTCAACGCCTTTGAAAAGCACGAACAGGAGAGAATATGTTTGTTTCAAAGATGAATAAATAAAGCTAGTTATCATAGCTTATTGTTGGAATCTTGCGAATTAGATACTTGGACGACGAGAAAATAAACGCAAATCTGAGGGCGACGATTGACAGATATGATGCAGACGGATGCAACGTTTCACTGATGCAGCCCTGAATCACGTGGTACAGCCAAACAAACCAGGAGAAAATAATGCATTGCTCCTTTTACAAATTCCTTCAGGTTGTTGCAAAAAAAGATTGTAACTGTTTTCTGAAAGAGTAGTGCTGTTAGTGCTGTGCGCTTATCAAAATGGGTTTCTTAATAAAAATCTAAAAACATGGTAGCAATGCTGAAGTTATGTAAGCCACTTTGCTCCGAGTTCAAACTTAAATGCTGTGAATTATATTTTGCTTTAGATCTGCACACTGAAGTTCGGATCGTGGGCTTTTGATGGAAGCGAGGTGGATATAGTCGTGGACGAGTCGGAGACTGGGGCCAAAGGAGACATATATAAGAATAATACCGAATGGGAACTGGCTAATGTGACAGCTGTCAGAATAGAGGTTAGCGAAGGAACTTGATAGATTTATCTCACTTACCTGCCTCGTTATTTTTACTTGCATTTTTTTGCAGAAAACAAAACAGCATATGATAGTTGAGACTGTTTACAGCTTGATAGTTGTTCTGGCACGAATTTGATCAAGG
>JAHPZR010016323.1:15000-20653 GCA_019787425.1 Platygyra sinensis | reverse complement strand
AAAAAAAAAAAACCAATGAGATTGCTTCATTTTGTATGACAACAGATTACGTAAAATGGCCTTTTTCGTGTTTACTAAAGTGGGCAAACGATGGCTTTTGAGTCTATACGTTGAAAGATTTAGAAATAAAAAATGCTTTTTGTGTCGTAATTTGTCTCTCTATTATATTAAACAAATAGATTCCATGTTGCCGTGATTCTGTTCAGTAATAGATCACCGAAGACGCCAAAATGTGGTAAGAACATCAGTGACACACTCGGCTATTTTGACGTCATCTGTGATCTATTACTGAACAGACGCACGGCAACATGGAATGTATTTGTTTTATATAATAGAGAGACAAATTACGACACAAAAAAGCATTTTTTATTTCTAAATCTCGCAACGTACATGGAAACTATTTGTTAAGTAATACACGGCTTAGGCCTCTTCATTTGCTTTATGATATAACTTTTTCAAATACACCCTTGCAGTCCTCTTTATTATTATTTTTGGTTTTGTTTTAAAGTAAGTAGAATCTGGAATAGTTAGTATCAATCATAAATAACATTAAACACAGTGCTAACTTAATTTAAACATTTACTAGCCCCAGCCAAGGTTGTTTCAGTAGAGCTAGGCTACCAAGTTCAATGTTCAGCCATTGGAGTTCTTCCCATATACATAGCATTGATATGGAACTTTACAGTGCTGATGAACACAACAAACACTGCAAGCAGCAAATTATACCAGGCAGGTAACTACACCTGTGTGGCCACCAACAAGTATGGAACTGATGTAAAGCACTTCGTAATAAAAGGTAAAAAAAAAAACTTGACACAATCTTATGTTCACAGTCTTTCTGATATTTAGTTCTGATATAGTTTTTATTGATTTTCAATATTAGATAACTAAATGTTAAACTTCACAGACAATGACAGCAACAAGTACTCGGAAAGAAACTAAATAACTAAATAAATAAGTGATAAATAATTAGATATAAGTGAAAAAATAAAAACAACAACAAAAAAAAGAACAAGAGCAAAAACAAAAACAAATGAGATGCTACTGAGTAACATTAAATAAAATTAAGGCTTTGCTAGTCAAGGTTATTTACATATTAGTTTATAAAATATTTAAGACAGTACGCGCATTCTCATTGGTCGATAGGCATGTTTAGATGAGAGTATGCAAACACGGTTGTCATGTCACGCTTTCTGTGTTTCCCCGGCACAATTTGAAACCATTTCAAAGCCGGTAGTTCAACTCTCAAGTACAAATATTAAGGAATTCAAATGAAGAAAATTTTTCCAAGTTTTGATTTGGGGATTGACCATCTCTTTCCCTCTGACATATGGAAAGAAAGCAAAACAAATAAGAAGAACAGCGCTTTGCATCCCTCGATGTTAGTGAGCTAAGACGACCTTGCCGAGGGAGCTCAAGCGAAGACTTCAAAATATTATGCAACAAAATACACAGTAAACGTTTTTCAAAATAATTTTTGCATTTAAGTACTACAATAAAATTCTCAAAATCACATGCTGTTTTTTGAAAAAGATGTGCAATAAAATTAAACGCCAACTATATGCTACAGTTTGCGAAGCGAAATCTGCTCAAATCAAATTTTACACGGCCGATTGGTTGCGTGTTTTGGCTGTCAAATGTTCAAAAAATGACCATTAAAACTTGGAAGAAGGTACCAGACAGCTCACCAGACTGATGGATTTAATGCCCTTCGACGCAACTGCATTAACTCAAACTTGCCTGCTTGTGCTATGATTCCAAACCAGCAAAACTTTACAAGACACGATGAGCGATACAAGTCTCAACCATCTTCTCGGGCTGCCAAATCGGGTAAGTTTGTATCACTTTCAAGAGCGATCAAGCACAGTGGTTTCATCTTGAAGTTCTTTCCTTACAGAGTCATAAATCTTTTGAACATTTCTTCTGTTCTCACCGAACTTTAGGCATTTCTCCCAAAGATTTAGAAGGATTCAAAGCTGATATCGCTTTCATTTACACGGCGCTCGCTTGCTCGCTGGCTATTTTGCCACAAATTTTGATTTTTGTAACGCGAAATTTCATTGGTTCTTGCGTTATCAGATGCGAGTTTTCATTGGTTAGTAGGAAAGATGATTGTTTAGAGCGTGTATTGAGAAAAGCTTTTTGGATCAAGAAGTTAATAAACAAAATTTCTCTTCATTTGTCGAATTAATTTTGAGAAATATTTTATAAAAGCAATAGAAAACTTTTTTCCTGTGATTTGCATAGCCTGATATAAACACTCGAGGGGTTGGGAGAATTCTCGACAGTTATGCAAACCCATAACTGTCTCGAACTCTCCCAACCCCTCTCGTGTTTTTAACAGGCTATGCATACACGGAAAACGTTTTCTATTGCTTAAATATTAATGCATTGATTGACTTCTCCCATTTTTTTAAATGCGCAAGGAGCTTGTTTTTGTCCCTAGCAATATGGAGCTCAAATTGTGAACACGCCTTATTCTCGCTATAAAACCTCTAAACGTAGGTACGCTTTTCAGACATCTCCTACTGTCGATATAATACTTCTATAATAACAGAGCGTGATCGATTAAAATGAAGTCATTTACAATATTGAACTTTCTAAATAATAAGAACGCCCTTGCTGTGACCAGTTCCATGCGAAAAAAAAAACATGTCACCTTTCCATTGTTTTTTCCAAATATTTTCTACTTCTGAAGTACTATACGTTTCTTGAAGGAAACAGATATCCGCAGAGGATTTCGCAAACCAATTGAAAAAAGTCGTCCTTCTATCAAAAGTGCGAAGTTCACGAGCATTTAATGACAAAAGGTTAAAATTTATGTTTTTTCGCCCCATATCCAAAGAGATAAAGCCATCCAAATCAACTGAGAAAAGCTAATGTAAAGCGCAAACGGTAAGTAGAATTCACCAAGTAAACGCCAACAGCAGCACGCGTAGACAAAGAATATGAATAAGAAACGAAACGAAAAACACAAACAACTATCAACATTAAACTAAACAAATACATACTTCTTTAAGAGGCCGTGGAACAAAATATGTAAATTACGACCTTTGAGATTTGGGACTAAGTAAGGAAAAGAAATTTGAATAAATTCTTCTTTGCTCCCGAAAAATAACCATAACCATAGCCTTATTCAATGAAATGCAGACATATACTTTAAGTAGTAGGATGCGTTACACGTCAAAATAAGTCTTTCTTTAAATAAAAATAAAACTCTGTCTTCAGAACTCAGTGCGAGACTCAGGGTAATGTTAAGGTATTCTACGTCAAGCCCTAATTAAATACATTGTATACTGCCGTCATTTACAACGGAACGAACACTCCATCGATATAAAGTTTGTCCGGCTCGCGCCAGCTAAAGTATCCGGTCTTGCATTCTTCCCTGGCCTTCTTAATTCAGCTTGGGCCACTGCACCTTTCTTCTCTCCCTGATTTCCTTTGGTAAATCCACGAGCACCTTGAAATCTATCGAGCGGCTCATTTCTTTCGCTCTTTTAAGGATATAAACGTAGAAAACGGGCTATGATAGGTCTTATCACGTTTGACTTCTTACCTACCCTATGAATTCTTTGGAACTCAATTTTCCTCACCTCCTCAACGCCAAGCTCTTTCTCCAGGAGCTGATAAATCACTTCTTTAGTATCTTCCTCGTCTGCCGTCGATTCAGGAACTCCAAGAAAGCAAAGATTCTCGCGCCGATTGTATAACTCTTGGTACATAATTTGGTCTTCCAGGCCCTTAATTCTCTCCAAGTGAACTCTTTCTTTGCTTCTTATCTCCTGCACTTCACTGTTGAGAAAGGATACTCCTTTATCCATCGCATAGATGTCATCTCTAAGCTTCTTGGCGTCCCCTTGTACTTTATCGACCACATTCTCAAGCTTATTGACCGTAGTCTTTAGGTTGTTTACTGTCTCTATCACTGTTTCAAGTTTAGTCTTTGCTTTGTAACATCGTCCATGTTTCTCGAGGCTACGAGCGCTTGGGCTTCTTGGTTGTCGTCCGTGATGGCGTCGCCTTGGAAGGCGTCAACAAAATTTTGTTCGTTAGAGATTCTCTTTCCTTCAGGTGAATTGGTTTCGCTGTCTGAGTCACTGGTTCTTGTTTTTCTTTTCGGACAGTTAAAGAGGTCTCCCATATACAGAATATCCCGCAATAAAATCAGAATTTCGGGAGCGAGAAGAAACACGTCCTCACATGTTGAGAGCTCGACCCAATCTCGTCTGTGGCACTGATATGTTCTTATGAAAAAAACGACCAAGTGTTATGAATTCATCTGAGGTTTCCATGGAAGCAATTTGCAATGACATGCAATGGCATGTGATGACATAGCAAAGTGATGTTTTTTCTATGTTATGAAAAAAAAGCCAGCAAGAAATCCAAATGGAGAAATACATAGATTATTTTATCTATACACGGTAAATAACTGCTTCATCCACACAATGTTTCATCACTCACTAACTAACCAGCAAAGTTGTTGACTGACTGACTGATTTAACTTACCTAACACTGACTACTAACAGTAATTTCAAAATTGTCATCATCAGTGTAGCGTTTGCCGATTAACCAGAGACACGTTTTAACACAACAACTTTTAATGCTCTATTCAAGATGGCGTTTTTCTTGCTACAAGCACATGTTCACTACCAAATAAGGAAATACTAAATATGGACATACACTACATGAACTAATCTAAGTTCTTTCAGTCCAAAAGACTTTTGAACGACAGAATCAAATCTAAACAACTAATATATACGATAAACAGTTCAGTCACTACTGGCACGCAGTCTTTCATCCACTTAGGGGCTTCTCGTTTCCTGACTGGGCGACTCTTTAACATATCGGACTTTGCCTATTGTTATGGTTCGAATTTTTAAGGACAATAGCGCTATTGTTGGTTTTCCTTAGGGATTTTATTGTCGGATATTCAAAATCGAGCTCGGCAAGCGCCGAGTCTCGGCGAGAAATTTCCGGTCAAGCAAATTTTCACGCAATTAGTCGCGGTAAGAGTTTTATAATTGTTTGACTTGCACCACAATTGCGTAACGAATGTTAAATAAGTCGCGAGAAAGGGTTTTAAAACCTGTTGGGCTCAAGCGAAAGGGTGCACATTTAAATACTATTGAATGAGTCGCGGAACATGTGAGCTTACAATTGTGTGGCCTGAGCGACAAAAGCGCGAAAGTAAGTGATTTTAAATGCTTCAATAGTAGCGGAATGAGTTTCTGACTGCTAGGTTAGTGCGTGCAAAAAGTGAGTGAATTAAAATGGTTGGGTTATACAAAAGTGCGCGAGTTTTAAATTTCCAAAACGCATGCGGATTAACTTTTTACTTGTTAAGCTTGAGCAACAATAATAAAAGTCAGGAATGAGTTTTAGAACCCGTCTGTCACCCGTCGATCTGTAGCGGTTGTTTCGAAATGACAAGTAGTTCGAGCCATCCTTCCCTTCCGAAAATATGCGCTCGAGCAAATCTTCAATTCTGTTACCGGTAGTACCATCTTTGACAACAATTTCACTTAACCCTACACCAGAGAGACTTGTTTGTTGTTTCGCTAATCGACGACAATTTTAAATCTCGCGCTCGGCTGATCAGCTAAGCGTCGACTTTTTCAACCCTTTGTTTTTCTAACAAAAGAGCTAGAATTGA
>JAHPZR010016323.1:0-5000 GCA_019787425.1 Platygyra sinensis | reverse complement strand
TAATTGCGTGAAAATTTGCTTGACCGGAAATTTCTCGCCGAGACTCGGCGCTTGCCGAGCTCGATTTTGAATATCCGACAATAAAATCCCTAAGGAAAACCAACAATAGCGCTATTGTCCTTAAAAATTCGAACCATAACAATAGGCAAAGTCCGATATGTTAAAGAGTCGCCCAGTCAGGAAACGAGAAGCCCCTAAGTGGATGAAAGACTGCGTGCCAGTAGTGACTGAACTGTTTATCGTATATATTAGTTGTTTAGATTTGATTCTGTCGTTCAAAAGTCTTTTGGACTGAAAGAACTTAGATTAGTTCATGTAGTGTATGTCCATATTTAGTATTTCCTTATTTGGTAGTGAACATGTGCTTGTAGCAAGAAAAACGCCATCTTGAATAGAGCATTAAAAGTTGTTGTGTTAAAACGTGTCTCTGGTTAATCGGCAAACGCTACACTGATGATGACAATTTTGAAATTACTGTTAGTAGTCAGTGTTAGGTAAGTTAAATCAGTCAGTCAGTCAACAACTTTGCTGGTTAGTTAGTGAGTGATGAAACATTGTGTGGATGAAGCAGTTATTTACCGTGTATAGATAAAATAATCTATGTATTTCTCCATTTGGATTTCTTGCTGGCTTTTTTTTCATAACATAGAAAAAACATCACTTTGCTATGTCATCACATGCCATTGCATGTCATTGCAAATTGCTTCCATGGAAACCTCAGATGAATTCATAACACTTGGTCGTTTTTTTCATAAGAACATATCAGTGCCACAGACGAGATTGGGTCGAGCTCTCAACATGTGAGGACGTGTTTCTTCTCGCTCCCGAAATTCTGATTTTATTGCGGGATATTCTGTATATGGGAGACCTCTTTAACTGTCCGAAAAGAAAAACAAGAACCAGTGACTCAGACAGCGAAACCAATTCACCTGAAGGAAAGAGAATCTCTAACGAACAAAATTTTGTTGACGCCTTCCAAGGCGACGCCATCACGGACGACAACCAAGAAGCCCAAGCGCTCGTAGCCTCGAGAAACATGGACGATGTTACAAAGCAAAGACTAAACTTGAAACAGTGATAGAGACAGTAAACAACCTAAAGACTACGGTCAATAAGCTTGAGAATGTGGTCGATAAAGTACAAGGGGACGCCAAGAAGCTTAGAGATGACATCTATGCGATGGATAAAGGAGTATCCTTTCTCAACAGTGAAGTGCAGGAGATAAGAAGCAAAGAAAGAGTTCACTTGGAGAGAATTAAGGGCCTGGAAGACCAAATTATGTACCAAGAGTTATACAATCGGCGCGAGAATCTTTGCTTTCTTGGAGTTCCTGAATCGACGGCAGACGAGGAAGATACTAAAGAAGTGATTTATCAGCTCCTGGAGAAAGAGCTTGGCGTTGAGGAGGTGAGGAAAATTGAGTTCCAAAGAATTCATAGGGTAGGTAAGAAGTCAAACGTGATAAGACCTATCATAGCCCGTTTTCTACGTTTATATCCTTAAAAGAGCGAAAGAAATGAGCCGCTCGATAGATTTCAAGGTGCTCGTGGATTTACCAAAGGAAATCAGGGAGAGAAGAAAGGTGCAGTGGCCCAAGCTGAATTAAGAAGGCCAGGGAAGAATGCAAGACCGGATACTTTAGCTGGCGCGAGCCGGACAAACTTTATATCGATGGAGTGTTCGTTCCGTTGTAAATGACGGCAGTATACAATGTATTTAATTAGGGCTTGACGTAGAATACCTTAACATTACCCTGAGTCTCGCACTGAGTTCTGAAGACAGAGTTTTATTTTTATTTAAAGAAAGACTTATTTTGACGTGTAACGCATCCTACTACTTAAAGTATATGTCTGCATTTCATTGAATAAGGCTATGGTTATGGTTATTTTTCGGGAGCAAAGAAGAATTTATTCAAATTTCTTTTCCTTACTTAGTCCCAAATCTCAAAGGTCGTAATTTACATATTTTGTTCCACGGCCTCTTAAAGAAGTATGTATTTGTTTAGTTTAATGTTGATAGTTGTTTGTGTTTTTCGTTTCGTTTCTTATTCATATTCTTTGTCTACGCGTGCTGCTGTTGGCGTTTACTTGGTGAATTCTACTTACCGTTTGCGCTTTACATTAGCTTTTCTCAGTTGATTTGGATGGCTTTATCTCTTTGGATATGGGGCGAAAAAACATAAATTTTAACCTTTTGTCATTAAATGCTCGTGAACTTCGCACTTTTGATAGAAGGACGACTTTTTTCAATTGGTTTGCGAAATCCTCTGCGGATATCTGTTTCCTTCAAGAAACGTATAGTACTTCAGAAGTAGAAAATATTTGGAAAAAACAATGGAAAGGTGACATGTTTTTTTTTTCGCATGGAACTGGTCACAGCAAGGGCGTTCTTATTATTTAGAAAGTTCAATATTGTAAATGACTTCATTTTAATCGATCACGCTCTGTTATTATAGAAGTATTATATCGACAGTAGGAGATGTCTGAAAAGCGTACCTACGTTTAGAGGTTTTATAGCGAGAATAAGGCGTGTTCACAATTTGAGCTCCATATTGCTAGGGACAAAAACAAGCTCCTTGCGCATTTAAAAAAATGGGAGAAGTCAATCAATGCATTAATATTTAAGCAATAGAAAACGTTTTCCGTGTATGCATAGCCTGTTAAAAACACGAGAGGGGTTGGGAGAGTTCGAGACAGTTATGGGTTTGCATAACTGTCGAGAATTCTCCCAACCCCTCGAGTGTTTATATCAGGCTATGCAAATCACAGGAAAAAAGTTTTCTATTGCTTTTATAAAATATTTCTCAAAATTAATTCGACAAATGAAGAGAAATTTTGTTTATTAACTTCTTGATCCAAAAAGCTTTTCTCAATACACGCTCTAAACAATCATCTTTCCTACTAACCAATGAAAACTCGCATCTGATAACGCAAGAACCAATGAAATTTCGCGTTACAAAAATCAAAATTTGTGGCAAAATAGCCAGCGAGCAAGCGAGCGCCGTGTAAATGAAAGCGATATCAGCTTTGAATCCTTCTAAATCTTTGGGAGAAATGCCTAAAGTTCGGTGAGAACAGAAGAAATGTTCAAAAGATTTATGACTCTGTAAGGAAAGAACTTCAAGATGAAACCACTGTGCTTGATCGCTCTTGAAAGTGATACAAACTTACCCGATTTGGCAGCCCGAGAAGATGGTTGAGACTTGTATCGCTCATCGTGTCTTGTAAAGTTTTGCTGGTTTGGAATCATAGCACAAGCAGGCAAGTTTGAGTTAATGCAGTTGCGTCGAAGGGCATTAAATCCATCAGTCTGGTGAGCTGTCTGGTACCTTCTTCCAAGTTTTAATGGTCATTTTTTGAACATTTGACAGCCAAAACACGCAACCAATCGGCCGTGTAAAATTTGATTTGAGCAGATTTCGCTTCGCAAACTGTAGCATATAGTTGGCGTTTAATTTTATTGCACATCTTTTTCAAAAAACAGCATGTGATTTTGAGAATTTTATTGTAGTACTTAAATGCAAAAATTATTTTGAAAAACGTTTACTGTGTATTTTGTTGCATAATATTTTGAAGTCTTCGCTTGAGCTCCCTCGGCAAGGTCGTCTTAGCTCACTAACATCGAGGGATGCAAAGCGCTGTTCTTCTTATTTGTTTTGCTTTCTTTCCATATGTCAGAGGGAAAGAGATGGTCAATCCCCAAATCAAAACTTGGAAAAATTTTCTTCATTTGAATTCCTTAATATTTGTACTTGAGAGTTGAACTACCGGCTTTGAAATGGTTTCAAATTGTGCCGGGGAAACACAGAAAGCGTGACATGACAACCGTGTTTGCATACTCTCATCTAAACATGCCTATCGACCAATGAGAATGCGCGTACTGTCTTAAATATTTTATAAACTAATATGTAAATAACCTTGACTAGCAAAGCCTTAATTTTATTTAATGTTACTCAGTAGCATCTCATTTGTTTTTGTTTTTGCTCTTGTTCTTTTTTTTGTTGTTGTTTTTATTTTTTCACTTATATCTAATTATTTATCACTTATTTATTTAGTTATTTAGTTTCTTTCCGAGTACTTGTTGCTGTCATTGTCTGTGAAGTTTAACATTTAGTTATCTAATATTGAAAATCAATAAAAACTATATCAGAACTAAATATCAGAAAGACTGTGAACATAAGATTGTGTCAAGTTTTTTTTTTTACCTTTTATTACGAAGTGCTTTACATCAGTTCCATACTTGTTGGTGGCCACACAGGTGTAGTTACCTGCCTGGTATAATTTGCTGCTTGCAGTGTTTGTTGTGTTCATCAGCACTGTAAAGTTCCATATCAATGCTATGTATATGGGAAGAACTCCAATGGCTGAACATTGAACTTGGTAGCCTAGCTCTACTGAAACAACCTTGGCTGGGGCTAGTAAATGTTTAAATTAAGTTAGCACTGTGTTTAATGTTATTTATGATTGATACTAACTATTCCAGATTCTACTTACTTTAAAACAAAACCAAAAATAATAATAAAGAGGACTGCAAGGGTGTATTTGAAAAAGTTATATCATAAAGCAAATGAAGAGGCCTAAGCCGTGTATTACTTAACAAATAGTTTCCATGTACGTTGCGAGATTTAGAAATAAAAAATGCTTTTTTGTGTCGTAATTTGTCTCTCTATTATATAAAACAAATACATTCCATGTTGCCGTGCGTCTGTTCAGTAATAGATCACAGATGACGTCAAAATAGCCGAGTGTGTCACTGATGTTCTTACCACATTTTGGCGTCTTCGGTGATCTATTACTGAACAGAATCACGGCAACATGGAATCTATTTGTTTAATATAATAGAGAGACAAATTACGACACAAAAAGCATTTTTTATTTCTAAATCTTTCAACGTATAGACTCAAAAGCCATCGTTTGCCCACTTTAGTAAACACGAAAAAGGCCATTTTACGTAATCTGTTGTCATACAAAATGAAGCAATCTCATTGGTTTTTTTTTTTT
>JAHPZR010016319.1:10000-13841 GCA_019787425.1 Platygyra sinensis | reverse complement strand
GTGGGAAGTTGGTGCAGTTCAAGTGCTGTGGCCAGATGAGATGAAGAGCGGTGTAGTACTTGATGCAGTTGAAATAAACATCTTCGCAAACAGAACGGCATGGCAGAAGTGGTGGAAGTTCGATGTGATTTGAACAAAACGGCATATGGGTTAAACAAACAAAAAGAAGCGTAACGCGAGAACAGTTAACGGTGATCAGTGGAACGAAGTGCTTTAGAACATTTTCATTGATCTCCTTCTGTCTTTCCATAGTCACTGGAGTGTTGTAAGTTTCATTGATTACATTTCTGCACATGTGAACATCCATTTTAGCGCAATCCTTTGCCCCCTCGGCAAGGAGTCCTTGAACCACGAGGAAAAAAGCGAAGGCAAACATTATTTCTTCAGTCGAGCTTTCGCGGCCCGTTCAAACACCATCGACTGCAGATATTAGGAATGGGGGGTTTTTCCAAGTTTCCCGAGAAAAAACGACACAGCGACTCCCGCTTTTAATGTGCTTTCTTTTCACGTTTAACGTGTTATTTTTAATAAACGCTAAAATTTATTCATAACTGCACACTGCACTCATAACTGTCACTTAATAGATAATTTGCTTAATTTTTTTTAACGCCATTTGTCATTTCCCGCTATGTCTGTGAACCTACGGGGAAAAAAAAAAGTTTTAATTCTTAACAGTACAGACTCGAAGCGGGTGTGTTGAAAGAAAGACCCCCTAAGACCCCAAAGACCCCTTCACAGCAAAACACAAAAATGTGAAGTTTTTCAAGCCATTTCTTCGCATGAAAATATTCCTACTCGTAAACGATCGCAAGAGTCAGATTCCAGGTGTAAAGGCATTAAATTACCGTGTAGCTTACAATTTAGGTCTCTTAGTTTGAAGACTGAACTTAACATGATTGGGTTTTCTTCATGCATGCCATCAGTACATAGCTCGAAAGGAAAGCACAATCATGTTTCTGTTATGCGCCCCCAGCAGTTGACCCGACTCGAGACTCGAGAGCGGCGGAGATTGACGGAATGGCGCCTTCGGTAGCCGCAACCAGTATTGATGTTCATTTTTGTATGAAATACGTTTTTGACGAATGATAAACACAAAATAATCATTTACCGTTATTGTGGGTCTCCAGAATTTCCTGGACGACTGGCTGGAAGGCCACAAACTGCAGGGCCAGCAACACCATAAAGTCCCTGTTGAAGTTGACAGATAGCATCCAGTGATGAGTTCCGGAAATGAACACCAGAATAATAAACTTCAATTTTTTTCCTTTGAAAAGCATGAAATATATCAAGAAGAAACTAACCATCTCTGAAGGTGATCCATTTGTTGGACGACCTTAAATCAGGAAAGATTAAAAAGATTTAGTCCAAATACCGCCATTTGCGAGTTTCAAAGCGCTACGTGTGAGAGTTTCTCTGTTTGACGAAGAATGTTACAAACCAGCAGGACAGAGCTTTTATCTTTTATTTTTCGTTTACATGTTCAAAGTTATGCCATCATTTTCACCAAATTTCTTTTATATAAATAAGTTCTACTTACATCACTTGACAGGGCCAAGTGCCCTTCCACGTACGCGCCCAGCTCTTCTAAAAAGCTGGCAACTTGTTCGTCCGTGAATGTGAGCTGCAAAATGAAATGTTTGGCGATTTTTTAAAGCTATTCGATGTTTGAAGGCAAGCCCAAAGAGTTCGAATTAGGAAAAAAAAAAGAATTATTTACCGTTATTAAGTGATCTTGCGATGACATGGTACTTTCAATCTCAAGATATTCTCACAGCTCTCACCACGCGCAAAATACGAAACAACATCAACGACAACACAACTCCCGTCTAGCGGTGCTCGCTAAGACACAGGCTTCCCCAGCTCAAATTACGTGGTGTATGCGACAGCTTGTGTATATAGAGAATTGTATGGGAAAATAATCGATCGTAAAAAAATTGTGTAAATAACTATTTCCTTTGAAACAAAGTTTTCCTACCGCAACACAACACAAACAGACCTCAGCACGAGGTTCTGGGGAGTAAACCCCACAAACTCTGTAGTTATTCCCCAGAGCCTCGTGCTGAGGTCCATTGTGTTAGGCTGAGTTTTAATACATCGAAATAGGCCACGTTCAATATATCAATATTCTAACATGGCTCCGAGGCTTTCAGGTCAAGCTTCTATATTTGGTGATTGATTTGGGAATTGAGAGACAAAAGAAACTTCAAAAATTTGCAATTTTGACCCGAAAGCCTCGGAGCTAGAATATTGATATATCGAACGTGGCCTATTGGTCTAGCATGCGCAGTAACGATGCGCAGAAACAATTAGCGCGAAAGTCCTTAAATCTACAATGGATTACTCTGCTCTGGTTGACTCTATTCGCGCTGAACGTCTTGAATTAGTCGAAGTCCTGACAGAACAGCGTCTGCAGTTGTTGGATACGCTACACAGTCTACATCCGCTGATGAACCTGCAAGATGTTTTGCCTGTTATAGAACAGTATTGTAAACTGAAGGACGACATCTCTAATATGTTGAAGGATATGGACGCACTGGAGCAAACCGTTGTATCACTAATAAGTTGACATATTTCAAGATGACTACATCGACCGCCATACAAAACGGCTCTGTTCAGAGCCACAAAATAAAGAAAAGTTATGACCAGCAATACTAATAAAGAATTTGTTCATGCTTAGAGTGCGTACATCGAGTTATGGATGCAGGTGGGAAGTTTTGAGAGTACGAGAGAAGCGTAAGAGTTGCACGAGGCGCAGCTAGCTTCTTGAATGCTCTCTAAACATCCCAACTCGATCGATATACGCACAGGTAAAGGCTTGAGCCAATTCTTTTATAACATAGCGACAACAACTTAAGAGCCAAAATATGTTATATTTGTAATGGTTTTTGAAAGAAGATGATAACTATATATATCGAAAAAAAATTTGACCGACGTCGTATCGAACCGCTATTACGACCAAACAACACCACTAAACAAATTCAGCACCGTAATCGCTTGAGCTAACGAAGCAACAGTAACTTATTTAGGTAAATTATATGGATAACAAAACTTGTATCGGCTCCAAATCTTCAAAGGCGGATTTCGACGCGAAGCGAACTTTAACGGCTGTTAGCAGTTTTGACAGCACAGTTTTTTAGAGATGTTTTGGTTTTGAAACAAAAATGATAAATAGACCGAAAAAAATTTCGACCGTGAGTAGAACCGCTATCACGTCAAATAATAACAAACCCAAGATAACATAAAGAAATAAAACAAACTAAAGATACATAAACACGAGTACAGTTCAAACTCTAGGATTGTATAGTCCACATTCGATATCTCGTAGTTTGTGAAGTCCACCACAATGTTTACATTAGCCTTAGGCCCGGTCCAAACGCCGCTCCACCCATGTGCCGAACCAAACTCAATAAAGTTCGACCTTGGAGCGACTTTGGAGCGACGGCTGATTCAGACGGCGTACCTACGTCGAATTTAATTCGGGAAGCTCGTGGTAAACAATTTTCGATGAGAAAATATGTGTTCTGAATTCAAAAACTCTGTCAAAATAGAAAAGCTGGGACAAGTATCGCGCTGTTATAGCAATATTTAGGGAAGCAAATTCAATCGTAAGTCTAACGTTCAGTGTTTCTATTTAGACAGTTTTCTTCCGGTAAATTCGACCTGTTAAGGGAAATCTCATAAGCTGGGATAGTATCAAGAAGAAGCAGCAAAAAATTTTTTTGGCGCTAAAGAAGCTCGCTCATACAGTCCCGTTTCTCATAAATCGAAGGCATAAAGGGAGCTCCGAAACGAGTCGAGAGACGAAAAACGAGAGTTTTTGTTGTCGTTATATTTAGCGCCA